>PVKH010003038.1:0-25709 GCA_004027955.1 Chaetophractus vellerosus | reverse complement strand
AGCAGCTTCTGGTTTATCAGTAGAGTATGTCAATCTTTTTACCCATCAAGCCCTCCTTCCCCTGAATCCACATTACTGTGATCTTACCCACATCTAATCAGAGGTTCTTTTTAACTAACTTTGTAAAGAATGCTTGTTCCTACTGGCTACTGCTTGCTAGACTCCCATCCCCCTCCAGAATGTCTTCATTATTCACTGCAGTCTCATGTTTTATCACACATCCTCCAGAAGACCCTCTCGTATGTTCTACTCCATTTGCTAATGTAAGGGGTGGGATGAGGAGAGAAGTCAATGGGACTTCATTTGGCCAGCTGGTCTGCGGAAGTCTGATCATCAGTGCCAAGACGCAGGACAAGGCAAAAAATTCCCACCACATCCCATTTGTTTTCTTTCAAAGGCCATCACATTGACTCTAGACAGATGTCTGGCAGGCTACATTTAAGGATACTCCACGCCTACCCACAGATGGATTTACCAAGTCCACAGAATAAGTTCAATTCTTCCTAAAACTTGGATTAATAACTCAGGGACCATGGAAGTTATAAGTGTTTTGTCTTTATAATATGATTGTTATTATTTATATCAGCTAATATTTGAATGCTTATTATACGCTAGGCTATAAACAAAACACTTAGCAACAATGCCTTATTTTATCCTCACACCAATCCTATTAAGTAGGCATCATTATTACCCACATTCCAAAGATGAGTAAACTTAAGGCAAAGTCTCATGCCCAAGTTCACAAAGATAATAAAAATGGAGTTGTTACAAATTCCATGCTGTTTTCCTCCATAGCTTATGTTCCTTACCACTGGGCTGTCAAAGCCAATGTGGAAGATACTAATGATGTCAGTGATGGTGAAGCAGATAGTTATGTATAATATTATTGCTATTAAGGAGAGCAATAACAACAAAACACAACTGGCATTTGCTAAATGCTTTCCTCATTACCATTGTCCCTGCATTTTGTCAAGGATTTTACTCACACTACTTCATTTAATCTTCAGAGTTCTTCAAGTTAGATGTTCTTAACATCTTCATTTTACATGAAAAAAAACTGAGCTTGAAAGAGGATATCTTGCTCAATGCTGCACAACTGGTGACAAAACCAGCATGGGGCCAGTTATGTCTCACCCTAGTACCTGAGCTCTTATCACTTAGTAGTACTATCATCCTATTTTAAAGCTGGGGAAACTGAGGCCCAGTGAGGGGAAGACTTGTGCCCAAATTTCCTGAGTAATGTAGTAGTGGTGCAGCCCTCAGCCTGAATTACCTGCTCCCAGAGCAGTTCTCTCTCCTTAATACCACAAGAGGAAACTCAACCAGGCTTCATTCTGGGAAGTATGGGGTTTTCTGAGAAAAGGTGGGGGCAGAAGAGGCTTTGGAGCCAGAAAATAAGTACTGAGCCATTTTTAGTGGCTTCGCTTTGACCAAGACTCTTAACTTTTTTCAAGTCCCTCCTCTTTCACTAGGGAGCTTATTATATGATTGGGAAGTTTTGCCCTTAGGGACTATTCCAAGATAGTCTGTAGGCAAGAGCTAAATTAGACTGTAAAATTATTAAGTGCTATCATTTGAGACTGAATAGAGCTCTCTGGGTCAAAGTAATAAAAAGTACCTTAATTGAGAAGGTGGTACCTAAGGTTGGCTCTGAAATATAAGAGAATAACGACACATTTTTTTTCTTTGTTCTTACTATGTACCAGGTCCTGAGAGAGGTAATTTAGGTGTTTTATTTCTGTTTAGCCGTATGAAATCCGATGAGTTGGCTATTATTGTGGCTCCTATGCTAAAGTGTGGAAATTGAAGCTCAGTGAGGTGCAGCCTTTTAGGTTCCTTGGCTGTTCAATCAAATATCATGAAATGAGTCAGGTTAAACAATGGGAATGGTTTTGAGGCTAAAAGAAAGTCCCAGTCAAGTCATCATCAATGCAATGCTTTCTTCATGCTGGCAATCTTTGGTCCTTAATTTGTCACATGGCAAGGTACATGGCAGCATCTCTGGGTGGGCTAAGAAGATGGCTGTGGGGATAGCTTCAATAAAAGCAAGAGTCCTCTAGTGAGGTAAATTCTCCACAGAAACAAGCAATCATGCATTCTATCAGGTGGTATTTAATATTTCAGGGAACCTATAACAATAACCTATCTATGCCCTCTGCTTTCGCATAGGGGAAGTATTATCACCATTGTGCATTTCAGAATGGTTGAAGGACCCTCCTCAGGTGAGACATCTAATTAATCACCACCTTCTCCTAAGGTACTGTTTTTTCCTTAATCCGTTGCCTTAAAGCACTGCTTCAACTCAGACATATCCCAGCTCTCAGGTAACACGTGCCCTATCTACCTTGCATGTATCAGTTTTATAGACCACGGATGATAAATATGGATGTTGAGTTTTAGTAAAACCCTTTGACAAGCAGAAAATCTTATGCAAACACAAATATTATGTGGAAACCTATTAAAGACCTTGGAAAACATCATAAACCATCTATCTGGTAGGGGCCAAATATCCAGCATATATAAAGAAATCCTACACCTTGAAAATAAAAAGACGACTAACCCATTTTAAAAATGGGCAAGTGATTTGAATAGACACTTCTCCAAAGAAGAAATAAAAATGGCTAAAAAACACATGAAAAGATGCTCAATGTCACTAGCTATTAGGGAAATATAAATCAAAACTACAGTGAGATATAATCTTACACCCATTAGACTGGTGGCTATTTAAAAAACAGAGGGCTACAAGTGTTGTAGGGGATGTGGGAGAAAGGGAATACTTATCTACTGCTGTTGGGAATGTAGAATGGTACAGCCATTGTGGAGGACAGTTTGGCAGTTCCTCAGGAAGCCAACTATAGAACTGCCATACGATCCAGCAATCCCACTGCTGGGTATATATACCCAGCAGAATTGAAAGCAGAGACACAAACAGATATATGCGCACCAAAGTTCATAGCAGCATTATTCACTATTGCCAAAAGTTGGAAGCAACCCAAATGTCCATCAACAGATGAATGGATAAACAAACAATGGAATATTACTCAGCTGGAAGAAGGAACGCAGTATTAACTCTCAGGATAACATGGATGAATCTTGAAGACCTTATGTTAAGTAAAGTAAGCCAGGCACTGAAGGACATCACTGATATGAATTAAGCAAGTTAAGCAGACCCCCAGAGCTAGATTCTGGAAGGCAGGTTTACAAGAGACAGAAAGGGAGTAGAGGGTGGTAAGCTGATGTCCATATGGGCAAAATCTACAATAAGGTGGAAGGGTGTAGCTGTGCAGTGGATGAGGGTGACAGTGGTACAGTGATGTGATGCTGGTCTGTGACAGGGAGTAGTGTGGGGGGTTGGGTTGGGCTGTCCATGGAAATGGGGGGGAGGATTGGGGGAAGAAGCAGGTAAATTCTGGGGAGTTGCAGGTCTTTGGTTAAAACTATAATGTTGGGAATGCTCTTTTGGCAAATATGGCAGGGGAGGGTTAATGGTATTGATAAGGGAAGTTTGAGACCCCAATCCCCCCTTATGGAATTCAGAGCCTTAGGAAAACAAATGGTCTCACACTCTCCCTTTCCCTCCTCCATCTCCTTCCCCAGGCCATCATTAGCAAGATAAGCATAGCAGCTGTGTCTTTGAACTAAAAATTTGCAACTCAAAACCAGGATAGCTCCCTTTCTTATGACCCTGAGCTAAGACTTTAGGTACCTGCCTACTCTACTAGGAATTTTATCTTTTGCTTAGCAACCCACTAGCCAATGAATAGAAACTGAATAGAAACATATATAAGCCCATGAAAAGTGTTGAGGGGGCCCAGAAGAGAGATTTTCCTCTTTCTGGGTCCGCGGGTAATAAAAAAGTTTCTCTCCACCTCCTCTGAGTGCTCTTTGAGTTATCTGAGGTCAATTTTCTGCTACAGTATAGGGTGTTGATGTGGGGGGGCGGGGTATGTGGGACAGGGCACACCTAGGGCAGGCTTCTATGGAATATGTAAGTGCTCATCTTGTCATAGTGTGTTATTCAGTGGGTGGAGACCCACACAATAAACAAGAAAATAACTCCCATCCTGGGGAGTCCTGCTATGTTCTCATTTAGAGGGACAAGAATTCCTTGAGACCATAGGCAGTACCCGATGAAAGAAAACAGACCAATATGTCAAACTGTCAATATTATTGCAAGCAACTATGAATCTTATTCTTCAAAAATTGAAACCCAGTGGTTACTGAAGGATCTAAGGAGAGGGGAAGGGAATAATAGAATAGATGGAATGTAGGGCATTTTTAGGGCATTAGAATTGTTCAGCATGATCTTGCAATAAGGGATACAGGCCACTTCAAGTTTCATCAAAGCTATAAGTATATGATCCAAAGTGTAAACCATAATGTAAACCATTGACCATGATTTGTAGCAATGTTTCAATATTATATATCAATTGTAACAAATGCACCACCCACATGTAAAATGTTACTAATGGGGAGAGGGGAAACGGGGAGGGCATTGGATATATGTGAATCCCCTATATTCTTTAGGTGACTTTTCTGTATCCTAAAGCTTCTTTGAAGAGAAAATGAAAATATAAGACACTGGGGGAATATATGGAAGAAAATGTCACTGTACGTTCAGGACAACAGATCTTACAGTGATAAAAGACACAATGTCTAAAAATTTTTAATTTTTTATTATTTCAATTTTTAAAAAAATGTTTGTATTTTATTTTTAAAATTATTATTTCATATTCTTATTAATTTTATTTGATTATTTTGTTGGCTTCATTTTTGGAGAGGCTTTGGATCACAGAAGGGTCACAATAGTGATGGGGGAAGATCACTGGTGCAGGGTGTCAGTGATGGGGGAATGCATGGGAAGGGGTTCACCTGGGGCATGCCTCTAAGGCATATGCATATGTTCAATGTTCAGTAGGTGGAGAGCCACACAATAACTGAAAGAATGTTGAATCCCCCTCCTGGGGAGTTCTGCTACATTCTCCAATAGGACAGCAAGAATCCCCTAAGTGCAAGGGCAGTGCCTAGTGAAGTATGACAGACCATTATGCCAAGGCTTTGATATTGATTATTGTACTTATGAACCTTTTCTTGTGAAATTGAAACAGCCTTGTAATATATGCTGCCTAAGAGTTACCTCCTGAAAGCCTCCCTGTTGGTCAAATGTGGCCTCTCTCTAAGCCAAACTCAGCATATAAACACACTACCTTCTACCTGGCAAGGGACATGAGCCTCCCTGGCACTGAGGAATTATTAGTAAATGCCAACTAGCAATGCATCTGCAAAAAGACCTTGACCAAAAGGGGGAAATGATGAACCCACTGCCTTTTAACTATCTGACCCTTGTTAAAGCATTCTTTTTGCTGACATTTTCACCCTATTTCTTCATACCAGGTTCACTCAAAAAGAGGACCTGGAAGGCGCTCAGCAACCACTGGGTGCTGATATAGTCTTTTCACAGGGCCAATGAACCCATTCCACTGAGCTGTCTCTGATTACACTGTGCAGAGTGTAGGCATCCTCTCTGTCAGGAAGACCTAGAGAAAATTCAGAACTGGATAATTCTTAGAGTACAGAGAGGGAACAGCCTATCACGAGTTGAACAGCTTCACTGTATAAAAACCCATTTGATTTCACATAATGCAGGCTGGGAGGACTCAGAGTGAATGATGGTGGAAATTCATTTAAATTTTAAATGAACACAATGTTTGCCTAGGGGCAATGCTTCCTCCTAATAACCTGATCTGTAAAACATACCATTCCTTTTTTCTCTTTAAAAAGAAATCCTTTTCCTTAAAGTCAATAAACTAGTATTTCTGCTGTTCAAAGCTGCTACTATCCATTTATATCTTTTAAGCATATAATCAAGGCTGTGTCTTCCATGAATGGCTGATCTAGACCATATAAGCATTGCCACACGAGTTAATAGACTGAGAGACTCATGGGATTTTCTCTAAAATGCAAAGAATTCTCACTGGGGACATATTCCCCAGCCAGACCTGCAGCCTCCCCTTCCATTGCAGGGGGAGAAAAAAATTAATGAAACTTCACTTGTCAAGAATGGCTTCACAGATGCTTCAGTGGTTCTGAAGGTAATTCCACAGAGAAAGATCCATTCCTTTCAGGCACCCAGGGCCACATGAACTGAGTGTGCTTTACCACAAAGAGCATTTGTCACACAATGAAATTACATTTTGAAAAAGAATCAACTGAGAACACCAAAAGAGTCATGGGAGAATGCTGGCAGGGGAAGAAGTGACAAATTTTCTTAACACTAACTTCCCCAACAATATTTAGAGGGCCTTTGTATAATTGAGGTTTGCTGGGGTCATTTAATAGAAAAAGACAGAAAGTGCAAGAAATGAAAGTTATGATCCCTCCAACACTCATGACAACACCAAGGTACATACATTTGCCCGACCTCAATTTTTTTTTTTCTATAACTCTGACAAGAAACTCTGACTCCCAGTTACATTCCTTCCTTTATACAACTTCAGCAGATGTATTTTGCTTTTTAGAAACTTGGTTTCTTATCTGCAAAACTGAGAAAGAGGTTCAGGCTGATTTGTTTCCCTTTTTTTTCTGTATTAAGATTTACTTTCTCCATTATCATCACTCAACTAGAAACAGGAATATGAATTCCTAGGAGAATTACCAGGCTGATATCTAGACTAACGGTCCCAAATTTTGATTATGCACTCCTTTCCAGTAGAATATCATTAAGTGTCCACGCTCAATATATTTTACTTATAAATCCACACATACTACCTATTATGTATATTTTAAATATACTCAAAATAAAAAATACAAATGGGTATATTAAAAATACATATAAAAGTAATATTTCCTCTCCATACCCCAATGTTGCCTCCTTGAAATGCAAGCATTCTGCTATGAAGCCCTCTTCTAAACCATCACTTAGTGACCCCTGCCTATACTCTCCTCCCAGAATCAAGCAGTTACCAGACAACAACCGCTGACACTTAAACTTATTGTGCCAAGATAAGGATTAGGTAGTAGGGGGGCTCTAATAAGTTGTTATACCTCAAATGTCCTGTGCCTATGAAAACCCCAATAGTCTAATTGTTGTTCAGGGGTTACATAAGATCTACCATCTCTATAAACCCTTTCCTGGCTATTTGGATACGAAATACTTCCTTTTCCCAATGAACACATATATGAACTGGCATTCATTGGGGATCAGTCATTTCGCTAGGTGCATTGAAAGTGTTGTCATTTCCATCACCCCAATATCTCAGAGAGAAGTTTCCTTATCCCCAGACTGAAAAAAAAAGATTATAGTAGACCTAGAGTATTCAAACTCTGTTTTCAGTCTAAGTTATATAAACTATAGTGTCTTTACAATAATACATATACCCTATGCCATTAATTTGACATTTAACGTGTACTGCCTTTTATACAATAATAATTAGGTGGTTTCAGGCTTCCTCAGTCATTTTTTAGTGTCTATTCTGAAGTAGTCTCTCTCAGCATTGAACTTCCTCTGCGAACTTGAAGACCAGCTATGTATCAAGAATTGTACGAGTTACCTTACTCAATCTTCCTAGTCATTTTTTGACATTGCATAATTATACCCATTTTAAAGATGGGAAAAAAACAAGTTAGAGTGAAGTTAAAAGTCTTCTAAGCAGTTAGGAGATTAGGACAAGGGGTCATGATGTGGCTTAGTTCCTTTTGCTAGTGGGGCAAGGCTGGGTGTGTACATGTATTTCCTTGCTTCCCAGCTGAAAGAAAATTTAGGGTTTTAACATGTACTCTAGCCAGCACACTAGGAACTTTGCCACCTCAGAACACTAGGGTTCATGGAGCAGTGTCACACCTTCTGCAGCAGAGAAATGTTTACATTATGTTAATTTTACCCCAATTAAAAATGAGGGAAAAGGTTTAAACACACAAGCACATATCCCCCACACACACACACATACAAGCAACCTTCTGACCAAGATCACTTACCTTTTAAGGGTTAGAGCCAGCATTTGAACCATACTTATCCCCCAAGCCCTTATACCATTGTGTCTCTTTTCCTATACCCCTCACTGTGCATTTCCTTGATAGAATTGTTACCTATGCACTCCACATGTCCTTGTTAAAATGTAAGTCACAAGGTCTTTACTTTGTATATCTTTTTTTCCTTATTCTCTGATGATCTCCTTTAGAAGAAGGATATTTGCTGATGGACTGCTAAGGACTGTACTAAACTCTACCTCTGTCTCAGTGAAGCCCCCTTTCATTCATTTATTCAGCAAGTATTTATTGAGCACCGATTTTGTGTATATGTGTGGTGATACAGTAAGAGTCAAGACAAAGTGTCTCCTCTCATGGAGATTATGTTGTAGTGGGAGAGACAGAAAAAAATGAAGTAACTAAATAAGATAATTTTAGAGAGTGATAAAGTGATTAAGAAAATAAAACTAATGTGATAGATAATGACTGGAGAAGGCAAGGAATGATAGTGGATAGGACGGTCAAAGAAAAATATCTCTGAAAAGGGATATGCGAGCTAAATATGAAATAATGAGAAGAAGCCAGGTCAGGAGAGCCCTTAAAGGCCATTTAAATAAGTTTAGATATAACTGTATCTGCAATAGGAACCATGTGGAATGTTGGGTCATGACTTGATGCATGGTTGTGTGGTAAGGGCAGATACCATAGGCAGATTGCCCACATTTAAATCCAGACATTACTTACGAGCTACTTGAATATAATTGAGTCCTTAATTCCTTTATGTGTCAGTTTCCTCAGTAAAATGGAGGAAAATGGCATTATTTCATAAGTTGGTTGTGAGAAATGAATAAATGAATAAATATAAAGCAATTAAAACAGGGTCTAGAGGTACAGTACTTCTAGAATGGTGGAATAAAGACCTCCAATAATCTGTTCCTCCATATAAGCAATAAGAGTACTGGCAAAAACCTTTCCAAATCATTTTCAGAACTCTGGAAAGTAACTAAACGTTAGCAAGAATTTGAGAACTGATGAATGAAGAAAAAGAATATAGTATATACATACAATAAAGTAACATTCCACCATAAAAGGTAATGAAACAACATGGATGAACCTTGACAACATTATGCTAAGTGAAATAAGTTAGACATAAAGTTCTGCTGGTTGCAGAACTTGGTGAATACACTAAAATACATGGAATTGTATACTTTAAAAGGGTGAATGTTATGATACGTGAATTATATCTCAATGATACTCTTCAAGCAAAATAAGGCCAGTTGCATAAGTAAATGATATTTAAGGGCTAGCCATCACTATCATTTCTTTCATGGATCATTCTGGCTGTTGTGTGGAGAATGGATTGTCTGAGGGCAAGAAGGTAAGAACCTACTGCAATACTTTCAGGCAAGAGGTATTATTGGCCTGGATTAGGTTATTGTGAAGATGGAGAGAAGTGGTAGGATTCAGGGTAAATTCCAAGGTAGACCACCCATGGTATGAGAGTAAAGCTCTGTTCTTGGATAGGATTTCTGCGAGGCTGGATGCCTGTAATACTGTGTAGTAAGCAAACAGCCACCAACTCTGCCAACAGAAACAGCTGTGATCAAAATATCTTCTTGAGTATAGAGACCCCAAAGCTATTTCAATATCAGACATCACTGTTTCTTGACCAAAAAAAAGATAAAAATAACACTTACCCAAGCTGATAAGTCTAAATATTTCCATGTGGAAAGTTTGGGGGACTTCCCCCATTGATAAGGTAAGACTTGAAGGAGAAGAACCAAATTAGACTCATGACCCAAAGGATGGGAGGTTCACTTCCTAGCTCACAAAGACTGATGGATTAGACCTCGGATTTCAAGTGAAGAATCAAAGTCAGTGAGCTCTTGGTTCATCCCGGATTAAACAAGGGAACACTGAACCCTCGATTGATAAGGAGGAGACAGCTGCCCAAAGGCATGGAATTCCTGGCCATTTCCTGTGAGTCACTCCTGTCAGGCATAGTACTGAGAATCTTCAGTGATTTCCCTGAAATGCCCAAATTTAGCTGGTGTGGGCTTGTCAGGTTATAATCAAGATCACAGAGGTCTTGCTCTTAAGTATAGTGACCGTCAGGGGAGACTTTGAATTGGGCCATTATGGATTGGTGGTGCCTTGTGGCAATGATGGCTTGAATAATCCTCCTAGCAAATTAGCAGGAAAAAAAATGAACACATTCCATATAGGATGCTCTTGAAAATAATGACATTTAACATTTAATGAGTACAAATAATGCTCTAATAATATAAAAATTACTTTATATGCATTGCCTCATTTAATCCTAGCAACTCTATAACATATGTACTATTACTATCCGCATTTTGAGAAGACTCAAGATCACAGATAATTAGTGGTGGAGCTAAGATTCAAATTCAAACCATCTGATTCCAGAGCAGGCACAAAGGTCACTGCCAAAGGCAATGACTATTTCCCTTTGATTCAATGTGAAGGAATCAAGGATGATAACACTCTGAGCCCCTTTGTGCCTTTTGATCAATCTCAACCTTTCCTTTAGTCAATATTTATGAAGAACTTTTCATTTGTCAGGTATCTAATGAAATAAGAAACATGAACAAAATGTTCATCAAAATGTCATGCAATAAAAAATAAAATGAAAAAATAAACCTAAACCTCTGTTAGTCATTTTTAAGTGGGAGATACTAAGACCAATAGGATTTGGCTCTGAAGTAATTTTGAATCTAGAAAAATAAATACCCAATAATTTAGAATACAATACAATGCAGAATATTATTATGTTTTATTCTTTGGCCCAGAAAATGTGTACTATGAAAAATAAGAAATTAATAATAATTAAGGATGAATTTGAGATACCAGCCCAGTTGTGTATGACTGTAAGTCTCCATGTTAGCAACCATCAAAATTCCACCTTGATTGGCAGGGAAAAAATTGGGTAATCATAAAGTAGGGTCCTTTACCTTAAAAGCAATCACCTGGCCTACAGAACCCAAAAGAATCTCAAAAACTGTTTCTACTTGCTTTTGGAATTTCAGAATTATGGAAAATTAAGGTAATTCATAAGAGAGTGAACGAATCTGGGATATGAGAAGAGAAAGGCACATGCAACTTTTCTTCAAATACAGGCATAGCTATCACAAAAAGCAGCAGCAGATTTCGTGTTGTTCCAGAATTAAAGGTTGGAGGTCACTAGAGTGAAAATTTTCACATGCATTTGCCAATAAAGAAATGCGAGCAATGCAGCATTTTTATGACCAATAATTGTTAGCTGAATATTTTGCTATTTTAGAGATATAGGGAGAAACATCAGCTCCCCACAGGAGCTTGCCAAGTAGCCCTGAGGTCATCTCTACTATACCGTTAAGTTAGTCCAATATGATAACATCCTCACACCTGCACACATCACAGTCCATGTTCCCTACTGTAAACCCCAAATCACTCATTCTTTCCTCTAGACAAATCCACAAAATCCATCCAGCCAACTCTTTGAAGCCTTACCTATTCTCCAACCCACAGTGATGGGTTCCTTCCTTCTCTGAATTCACATAGCATGCCTTTTTTGAACCTCACAATACCATCTCTCCATTCTTCCTCTAGACAAAGCTGATTTCCAAGCAGAAAACGGCTGGTCTTTATCTTCTTCTCTGGTATTTCTAGCAGAACCCAGCACAAATGTAGGTATAGAATAGATAGTTAATAACAGGATAAATAATTTATATTCCAATTAATAGGTTACCAGGTAGGTTACCAGGCAACCTATAATTGCATTAGTAGGTTGACTTCTTGTAACCTACTAATGCAATTGTTACGAAATATGAAGTTGAGATATTTAAGTGATAGGCGGTAGTATGAGTTCTGCTCCCCTGAACTTGATGTGATTAGGTTTTCCTGATTTCAACACTCTGGACTTCTATTTCTTCTCCACTGTAATAAATATGTCAGGCAGCCATTTGTTGTTTTTCTTTTTTTCCCTTCCCCATTAAGTCTATTAACTCCATAGAGGTAGGATGCTGTCTGGCTTACCCTGATCTCTGATGCTCTGTAGAGTGTCTGGCACACAGAAGCACAAATTTAAGACTTGTGGAAGAAAGGGAGGAGGGAGAGATTGAGAAGAGCCAGGTTAGAACCAGAGCCAAAGCCTGAGTTTTAAGTTCTTCTGCAGTTCTACATCTTACATGCATTTAGGCAAATTCATCAGACCCATGAGTAGGGATGGGGTGCGGTATTGAGTGAGTGAGAGAGAGAGAGAGACCGTGAGCGCAGGACAGCCTGATTTTAATAGTGTGAGCAGTTCCACACACTACTCCCCTCAATGAGCAGTGACCAGGAGTGAGTGTGAGAAAAGGCACCTAAAGTGACTGTTCACTCAGCAGGTCTCATTCTCACCTGCACCTCACCAAATGAACATTTTGCAAGGCTGAATGTGATTTCTGTTTAAATAAACACTGCATTTTGTTCCCTGAAAATACTTTGTGTTCATCCAAAGATATAGGTATCTGTTCTGTCACTAGTGCTTTTGGACTTCTCAGGTATTTTACCACCTGCCTAAGGTATTTCCAAGGGAAGTTTTGTGTTTTTTTTAATATACTTTTTTAAAAAAGATACTTAGATTACATAAATATTACATTAAAAATATAGGGGATTCCCATAGGCCCCGTTCCCTATCACTCCTACACTTTCCCACATTAACAACATCCTTCATTAGTGTGGTACATTTGTTAAAATTGATGAAAACATTTTGGAGCATTGCCACTAAGCGTGGATTATAGTTTACACTCTCTCCCACACAATTTTGTAAATTATGACAAGATATATAATGGCCTGTATCTGTCTTTGCAATGTCATTCAGGACGATTCCCAAGTCCTGAAAATGCCCCCATATTACACCCATTTTTCCCTCTCCCTCCCCCAGAACCTCCAGTGACCACTGCCTCCACATCAATGACAGAAGTTCTTCTATTGTTAGAATCACAATAAGTCTATAGTAGAATAACAGTAAGTCTACTCTAGTCCATCATTCATTCCCCAATCCTGAGGATTCTGGGATGGTGATGCCCACTCCGCCTCCAACTGAACTGTAACTAAACTCGATGTACAATGCACATGCTGATTTGAGAGCCTCTTTTCTAAGATAAATTGACTGTGCTCTTTCACTCTTTTTTTTAAAGATTTATTTATTCCCCTCCCCCCACCCCAATTGTTTTTGCATTCGCCGTCTGCTCTCTTTGTTCATTCACTGTGTGTTCTTCTGTGTCTGCTTGTCTTCTCTTTTAAGCAGAACCGGGAACCAATCCTGGGACCTTCCAGACTGGGAGAGAGGTGCTCAATCTCTTGCAACACCTCAGTTCCCTGGTCTGCTGTGTCTCATATTGTTGCGTCATCTTGCTGCGCCGGCTCTCCACTCAGGCCAGTACTCCTGCATGGACCAGCACTCTGCTTGGGCCAGCTCGCCTTCATCAGGAGGCCCCAGGAATTGAGCCCTGGACCTCCTATATGGTAGATGGGAGCCCAATCACTCAACATCCGCTTCCCTTTTACTCTTCATTGAGCCTCTATTTCTAGTAAACTCTTTTACATAACACCTTGAAATTCTATAATTTTAGAGAATTTTCCTCCATTCCTTTTCTTTTGCTTCTCTTTGATGTACACAATATTTGTGACTCTAAATTGAAACAACCTTGTCCTCAAGAATATCCATAAAATATAATTGGCTGGAACCTCAAAAAAAAAAATAAACACACATCTCTCACTCACCTTGGAGAATTGCAAAAGGTGTTCTGTAAAATCAATACAGCTGCAGTGCACTCAGTATTAAGCTGGCTTTGGAGAAAGAGTTCTTTCTTATTAAAGCTTTGGATGTAATTAATTGTTTTATAGGGAAGGTTTGCTTTCCTAAGAATCTGAGACTTGATTTTCAAGCCAAACTCTGATACAGACTTAGGTGTCCTTGGAAATTTACTTCCCATCTATGAGCTCAGTGTCCTCATCATTAAAAAATGATCTGAGGAAGTAATCTCTATGGTAGTCTCCATCCTTGTCAAGATGATTTCCTACTCCAGTCACCCCAAATAAGAATATAAGTTAAAACAATGTCTCAGTTTCAAGTCATGGTTTCTAGCCTACCCAGGACTCTCCAATAGAGAAATTCTGGTGCTATTCTTCCATATCCCTAAGATCCTGGTTTGAAAAGATGGAGAGTGATATAGAGGAGCAATGGCTACTTCTATTTGCCATGTACTTCCAGTGTAAGGAAAAGTACCCAGGTAACTCCTTGGGATAATCTTGTATGGAGTGAAAAGAAGTCTCTTTTTTGGTTAGATTTAGGATGTGCCCAGCTCAACTAACAACATATTTCATAACCCCAGACACCCTTCATAAATTTCACATTTATAAATTCATTTTTTTAGGCTATTGGGTCTCCTAACTTCCCCTATGAGAAGACAAATTCTTAAGCCTATGTTTGTTCTTTGGAAAGATGGGGGTTTGCCTTCAGGTGGGACTGGGGTGTAGAAATACAAAGTTAGATGCCAGCCATAAAAACCACATTTCACTTACCCCATAATTTGTAAAGGTTGCCTCCCTCACTGGGGCCTCTAGGTTTGATGGATGAGTCTTCCCTAAAGACTGCCACTCTGCTAAATCTTTGTCATTTAAGGCCTTCTAGAAGTTGAAGCCTTTTCACTTTACTCACTGACAGACACTTCAGTCGTAGAAACTTAGGAAGTATAGGGATTCAGGATGTAACTCTAGAGCAGAGGCATGACTGGAAAGAGAGCAGGAAAAACTTTGTCAGTTATGCCTTTAAGGAAAGAAATAAAAATAAAGAAACTCATGAATATGACTTTTGTTAGGACTTGGATGAAAAGATATCAGACTGTCTAAATCCAGTTTAGGGAAAGGGTGGTATCTTTTCATGAGAATATACGTCTATCAACCAAGAAGTACAGATAGTACTCAACCCACTAGCCTCCTCCATGGTCAATCCCCATGGCTGAACCTAGCTATGGCTCTGCCCAAAAGATCACCAGTTCTAATCCTCTCATTTTACATTCGGGATAACTGAGGTAGAGCATCAAAAACAAATTGTCTGCTTATGGAGAAAAATCTAATTTTAGTGGTAGAACAGGAATAGAACTCCATCCTCCCTATAAATTACTTTGATCCTGTGTACGTGACAGGGCCTTAAATTATATTTATTATCCTAAGAACAATTTTGTTTTCGTCAAAAACACACCAAACTGCTGGAAGTGGCGATATTCATAGGAGTCACTTATTTCATTCTCAAAGATATGGACTGAGTGCCTTAAAAACACATAATAACAATTTTAAAAACCTGGGATTATCTTGTCCTTTATGCCAAGTGCAGAATTTCACACTGATTCGTCAGTTCTCTTCCCACAATCACATCGCCCATTTATAATTGCTAAATATGCCAGGTTCACAATGTTTCCCCATTTGGGTGCCCTATTTGAATTTGTTTATAAATACTCACACCTCCAAATGTTCTATTTGAATACACAATATCCATTTTAGCACAGAGTGCATAAATTCAGGGCTGGAGGTGTGTGGTGAACTGCAAACTAGCACTGATTCAGGAGTCAGGTTGTGGAGGTATGGATACAGTGCAACTGCATTCTTGCCATGGGACTTTGGATAAGTCAGTTTACCAGTTTGCATCTGTTTCCTGAGCCCCAAAATGGGAGAAATGAGACTCCTCATTTTGCCCCCACTGGATAACTAGTAGAATCATGTGAAATCATGAGTGATTTCTTTTCTAACTGTTTTTGATTCTCACTGTGAGATATAAGAAATATAACCAGAAAAAGGTATTTAAAGAAATTACAAGGGAAGTTGAAGCCAGGGGATACAGACTTAGTTCCAATCCTTCCACCAGCTTTCCCTCTCTGGGCCTCACTATTCATATCAGTAAAATGAGGGATGGAGACTGATCTCTTGGATATCCTCCAGTTTTATTTCTGGCTGATTAAGTCTTTGCAGCACTATTAAACAGTACTGTCATTGTGGTCTGGGTTTAAGAATAGTTATACCATTACCTCAATTACCATTTGACTGCCTTCTAAGTCAAGATTCAGCCACTCTAGTATAGAAAATGGTACTATTATCTAGAGCAGTAAAACATGTTGGACATGACAACTAAAGGCAACATAAGATCCTTGATTGGATCCTGGAACAGAAAAAGTACATTCGAAAAAAAAAAACACTGGTGAAATCTGAATAAAGTCTCTAGTTAATAGTGTGGTATACTGCTGATTTCTTGGTTTTGACATTGTACTATGATTAGATATAAAGCTAGCATTTAGGGAAGCTGGATGAAGCATTCATGGGAACTCTCTGTATTATCTTTGCAACTTTTCTGTAAGTCTAAATTATTTCTAAATAAAAAGTTAAAACAAACAAACAGAAAATAACCTTTACTTTTCAGAAGGATCACCTGAAGTATTTTTGAAATGCAAAGTTGGACAGTTCCTGAGCAGGGCCCAGGATTTGGCATTTTAATAGTCATACCAGGAAATCCTGATGCAGATTTCTCAGGTACCATACTTGGGAACATTCTATTCTGAAAGTGTCCTCATTGATCCATAATAAAATAAGTGAGCATTAGAAATGAGTAAATGAAAGATATATCTGAGACTTTGAAAAAGGCTCTGGGGTGGGATTCTGGATGTCAAAGTTTTGACTCTACCTCCTCCAGTTGTTGTATAAAATTAGGCAAGTTATTATTCTGCTGGGCCTTAGATTCCTTAAAGAAAGAGGGTGGATCTATGGATTTCTAATGGCGATCCCTGCAGATTACATAAAAGAAATGCAGAGAGCAATAAATTGTAGTCTCCCAAACCTTATGAATATTTTGGCAGTCACAAGTCTCTCCCAGCACCTCTGAAGATTCTTCTCTTATGTGTACCAACAGGACCTGGCTTTTTGCAGCATCTTTCCCATGCACATGAACAACTGGCCCTGCAGTGAGTTAAACACAGTGTGTACACAAAGTGTTTGTAACCATGTTGAAAAACCACAGCCACTGTAACAAGGTCAGCAGCAGGGGACATTAGATTTTGAATGAGCTTTATTGAGTGTATAAGAGGAGATTTTAGTGCCAATCGTATGCCCTTTTCTTTGTGAAATAGAAATCCTAACTTCTGTCTGTGAAGACCCTGGGGAAAGGAAATAAGGTCTTTGGCTCTAGGCCTTTCATTACAGAAGAGTTTTGTACCAGATGAGGCCACAGATTCATAGCAACTGTGTCTCTGCCCAGAAGAAAGATGGATTCAAGTCAGCTCAGAGCAACTGGATTTAGAAGTAGCACTGACTAGAGTCTTGGGATTGTGCCTGGCTTCTTGCTCAACTGCCCATCTCTGCTAAGTGTGTGAATACACACATTAGCACATTTGCATGAATATAAATTCCCCCCATCAGAGAATGATTGGGTATATACCCAAATAAATATTCCTATAAAACAAATAACATGCCAATTTCACTCTACCCTAATTTTGTTGATCTGACTCAATAGTTTAGGAAGATCAATATTTTTAAGAGAATCTATGAATCAGCTCTAAATTTTGTTTTTCCCATAAAGAGAATGTATCAGAGTAACAAGAGTGACAATACTTTCTGTGTGCAAGAAGGTTACTTGTTATTATAGATTATGGCTGTACAGCATATTTAACTTATCTAAACTTCAGGTTCCTCACATGTAAAGAGGAGTTAATAACAGTACATTATTTAATTTAAATCTTGACAATTATCTTATGAGTTGTATTCTATGCGGAAAGTGAGTATAAATATCTAAAATGAGATTCAGGTAGTTACATGCTGGAGCTATGATTTGAACCCAGATATGACACTAAAGCTCACTTATCTTTTCATTCTATCAGGATACCTCTTGGCAATAACTGTCGACTCAGGTGTTTTTCCTGGATGCCAAAATGAACTAAATGCTCTGAGCATAAAAAGAAGAGAAAAAATGGGTGGGTGGGGGGAGCAGGTTTACCTCTTTTGTACAGTGGTTTTTCATTTTGGTAGTTTGTGATTAAGCATGGTTCCTTAGAATTAAATGGATATCTGGAAACCAAGATCTTACCCAGTGCGAAGTATAATGGACAGAAATGATTCGATCTTCATTCAGGGACCCTGGCCTTCTGGATTAAGTGTTAGAGATGTGGGGGTGGGAAGAATTAAACAGAGGCAATAAACTGGAGGAAAGTGGCATAACTGAATCAGGAAGTTCATACTTTTTGTTTGGCTTTGTTTGCTTTGTTTTGTTTACTGGGGAGAAGACCACGTTATTTGCTTTGTCATAATCTCTGCTTGACTGTTGTGCACGTTTTCTGCTTCCTGGCTCTAGAGGGCACCACTCGCATTCCTACATCAGTAAATTTGTTGAGATATTATGGGAATTTTCAGGCATATGGCAGTAAATTGACTTGAGGAAATGGGTCCCTTTTATAAATTGAAAATTTTTTCACCACATGATAGCGGGGCTGTGCTTTGCTCAGGGCCACTGTAATGGTTTGACAGTTTTATCTAATTATGAATTCCAAAAATATAAATTGAATCATGCTTGTAAACTGATCTGTTCATCTGGGCATGATTGGGTCATGATTAGGGCGTTGACTGGGCTGCGTCAATAGGGTATTGAGCCCCACCCCTCGGTGGGTGTGGTCTCAAGTATAAAAGGCAAGGCAGAAGATTTGAGAAGCAGATTTTTGAGAAGCAGTTCTGATGTTGGAGAGGCCCATTCGCCTGATAGTCTACAGCTGACCTTGTGGAGGAAGCGCTAAGCCTGGAGAGAAACGCAGCCCCGGCAGGAGAGGAACCCAAAGGACTGAGCCCTGGCAGACGTCGGCAGCTGTCTTGCTCCAATACGTGGACTTTGGTGAGGGAAGAAACTTAGGCTTTGTGGCCCGGTAAATGTAAGCTTCTACCCCAAATAAATACTCTTTATAAAGACCAACCAATTATTGGTATATTTTGCAAAGGCACCTCTTTGGCTGACTAATACAGCCACAAAGGAAGGTAAAGTAAGGAACCATTTAAGGGCTGTCGTAAGGCACAGGTTAATACCCCATGTCACTGTAGACAAGTACAGGAAACAGAGCAGAAGAAAGCCCAGGGATCAGGAGAAATGATAAGTAATTGGGACAAACTCCTAGCTTGCTTTTTTGTCCTACCTTCCACCTCTTTTGAGGACTTCACCCACTTAGAGAAGCCCATGATCTTGGATCAATTCTGTCTTCTCCCTCAACTCCTCTGACTGTATGATCCAGCATCACTGGAGAAATCCATTTCACAGTATACGTTGCAGTCCACAATTTCATTAGCTGAAGCTGCTTATGAAACTTATGATTTTCTTTGATCAGTTCATTTTCCCATTTTTCTTGGGAATTTTACAAACTTTTACCACATTTCAAGTTGAATACTCATCCCTGTTTCCCCTCCCCTGGCCCTGCCTCCTATTTCATCAAAAAAAATTGAGGACACCAAGTGTAATTTGTACCAACTTGCTGTCATGTCTCCAACAAAAACGTGTCTATATGTACATCAATTCTCACCTTTATTCTTTCAGTCTTTGAAAAGAAGATATCCTGATATTCCCTCAAGAACGCTCTCCCGATTCTGTATATTCATCTTCCCTTTTGGACTTTTTGTTAATTTACAGTCAACTCTTGGCTGAACAGCTTCATCTGGATCTCCCATATTGCCTTATATACAAGTCCAAAACTAAACTCACATCCTCTCCTCTATATTGCTTTTGCCTGCATATATTCTCAATATCCATTGTTGGTAACACTAAGCAGTAATCTGCTTACTTTCTATCTTTACATACAATATAATCATTCATCTAATCAAGCATTATGTCCTATTTATTTTGGCTTTTAAATACTTCTTGAACCTGATGCCTCCACCCTCCTTGACCTCCACTGCTGCCCTATTTCTGGATATTACTGATCTTCTTCTCGCTATTCTTGCACAATTATTTATTTGTTTATTAAGCAGTTTTATTGAGATATATTCACATACCAAATGATCTATCCAAAGTGTATAATCAATGGTTTTTTTCCTAGCTGTTAAAAAGAACTTTATTGTAAAATTGTAAATAAATAGAAAAATAGATCGAAAGAAATTAAAATCTTAAAAGAGAGTGCAAGGCTAGGCTAGTTTAATATAATCAATTATAAGAAATAATTTAGCAACAAACATTTGTAAATGTAAATAATAATTCGAATATAATAGAAATTAATTATAACATAATTCAAATTTTTATATTACAACTCTAACCATTGGACATAATAATCTCTAAGAATGAAATAAATTATTGATTTAGTTGTTTCATATCCATCTTGGTCATAATTCTTTCTGAATAATCAGATTTCTATTTGGGAATTCTTCACATCTTATTGGAATGAATTAGAGCAGATAACAATATGCCAACACATAATTTTATGAGGCAGAAAAACTCAAAATCTTTTTCAACAGCAGCCATGCTAAATCATTATTGATCCGGATGGATTATTTTAATTAATGAGTTTTAGTCAGGGTTCTCTCGGGAAACAGAATCAGCAGGAGATATCTATCAAAAATATAAGATTTTATAGGAGTCTCTCACGTGACTGTGGAGATGCACACTCCAGGTTCCGCAGGCAGGCTGCAAGCCAGGGGCTCCGATGAAAGACCAATGAAGGGTCCTTGATGAGTTTCTGGGAGAAGTTGGCTGTCAAACGACAAGCTGGGAAATTCTTTCTGAATGTTGAAATCAGTTCCCTTTTATGGCAGTCAACTGAATGGATAAAAGCGTCATCCATTCTTGATCCAATTTCCCTGATTGATGCAGATGTAATCAGCCATCCATGCAGTAAACTCACTGGTGATCGAAGTCCATAAATGCTCTTGTATTACAATTAGCCCAGTGCTTGCTGGACTTAATACCTGGACACAATTACCTGGCCAAGTTGACACATTAGCCTAACACTCACAATGAGTAAGCATAAGAAAGGGTTAAAGAAAAATGAAGTATCCAAAAAAAAAAAAATCTCTTCTCCAGTTCTCCTCAATTAAAAACAAATGTTTATTTTGTATGAAGACACTTACAGAATTCCATCCACAGGAACAATTTGCTAGTTGTACTAATTATTTTTCATATACTATGATATTGTTATTTTACATTGATCTAAAAGTGAAAGGTTGGAAAAAGGTATTCCATGTAAATAGTAACCATAAAAGTGCTGGAGTAGACCAGATAACAATAAAAAGAATTCACTGGGAAATGGAGGACAAGAACAGAACTTGCTGAGAAATGGAAGAGAAGGATGGAAATACGCACTGAGATTTGACGTGGGCTCCTCTAGGCAGAGAGTGGGCTTTGGCTTCTGTGGTTACCTTTTAAACTATTAATTATTCCTCACCTTACTAATGCTAAGGGGATGGGCCCCAGATGTAATTGGTTACCCCACCAATGGGGGTGCCAATGATAAGGCCTGTTTGGAATATCCAGGGCCTCCCCTCAACCTGGGAAAGAGTCCCAACTGGAACCTCAAGGTCGAGGTCAAGGTCTAGGCAGGGTCTCGTGGCCATGTTGTCTGTCGGCCATGTTATCTGCCAGGCCAGCCGCCTTCCCCCTTTCACTATACTAACCTGCTTCGACTCCCCACCTCAGAGGTTCAAGCCCTTTTTCTTAAGGGGGTGCTGAGGGTCGATGGTCATTCTTCTGTAGTTACTTCCTGCTGGTTCGGACAGCAGTGTTGACCTATTTTAAACTTCATTTTTCACTTGAGCATCACACCCACTTAAAAGAGCCCTCTCTAGGCCCTCCTTTAAGCTTCAGAAGATCCAAACCTATGTATGATTTTCTGCACACACCTCCATACCTCTGTTCGTGTTGCCCTCCCCACACTGAAATGTCCTTTTAATTCTTCCTCTTTACTTCAAATAATTCTTGGCCTAACTTCATTTTCATTTCATAAATTATTCCAGAGATTAGCTCCTCTAGGAAGACTTCTCTAAGCATCAATGTTGCCAGATAAGGTTAAATGACTTATCTTCTAAACAACAATAGTACCCACTAAATGATTTAATTGCTGTTTTGAGACATTTTATTATAAGTGTGTCATTCTTAGTCTTTTCTTCCTCTAGTACAATCCATTTTTTAGATCAGGGGTTGCAAACTACAGGCCAGTGTCAGATCCAGCCTGTCACCTGTTTTAGAAACCAAAATCTTATTAGAACACAGCTATGCTCAGTCATTTACCTACTGTCTATATTACCTATAACTGCTTTTGCATTACAAGAGCAAAATTGAGTAGTTCTAACAGAGACCATATGGCCTGCAAAGCCTCAAGTATTTACTACCCAGCCCTTTGAGGAAAAATGTCTTAAAGGGAACTAACTGGATCACTTACTTCTGTAGCCCTGTTACCCTATCAAGAACTTTACATAGTGTAGGGGCTTAATAAACATTTGTTAAATAAATGTTAACATTTAATAAAGATAGTTCCAAAGTTTCTCAATTTATTATGTTAATTATTCTTCTACCAACAGGAACTGTTCAAGACCAAATCCTTACCTTAAAACACTGAATGCTATTTTAATAACAGCAGGGTCCTAAGTAGGCATTTTAGCAGTTTCTCATTAGGAAATCAATTTGAACATTATTTTTAGTAGTATTAAGCACTCAATACATAGTTTTTCTCACTCTCTTATCTAGAACAGGCTATAACTTACACGTGGGCTTTTTCCTTGATTTTATGTAACCATTGATGTAAAAAAATAGTTTCTAAGTACCAATGATGTACACAGCATTCTCCGAGACTCTGTGGATGGTATAAAGATAGGTAAAACACTATATACTACTATCATAAAGACTGTCAATCAGTGATGAAACTGAATCATATATAAATTTCCACAAGGTTTAAAATAATATTACATATGCCACAAGAAAGGAATGATCATATTGTTATGAGGAGATTCTGATTATAAGTAAGATGGAATAAGCACACTCTCTGTCCTGTCTCTCTCACTGAATGTAGCCATAAAACCTAGACAAAATGCATGCAGCAGCTATTAAGGATTCCAAATAGTAAACAGCACCATTGACCCCACTCATATCCCTTATCATAGATTTTTCAGATTTTGAGCATTGGCTCACTACACTCTACTCCCTTTATGTCTTCTGAAACCTATCTTCCAGACTAGCTCTGTGAGTCTGCTCAATATGCTTAGGTCATATCAGTGAGGTCATGTAATATTTGTCCTTTAGTGACTGGCTTACTTCACTAAACATAAGATCTTTAATATTCATTCATGTTGTTGTGTATGTCAATACTTCATTCATTCTTATAGCTGAGTAATATTCCACTGTACGCATATACCACATTTTGCTTATCCATTCATCTGTTGGACACTTGGGTTGCTTCCAACTTTCAGCAATAGGCAAAACCCATCCCAAAAACCAGAGAGTATCTACAACTGCAAGCAAATAGTTCCATCCATCTGCCCCATGGGATCTAAGCCACCTCTCAATCAGAAGCAGAGTGGGCATCACCATCCCCAAATCCTCAAGATTGAGGAATGAACAAACATAAGGGGGGAGTACAACTATGGACTAAAGTAGACTTATTATCATTCTAGTAATGGAAGAACTTGCAACATTGATATAAAGACGATGGTCACCAGAGGTTCTGAGAGAAGGGAGAGGAAAGAATAGGTGTAACATGGGGCATTTTTGGTATCACACAGTATTGCAATGATGGATACAGGCCATTATACATTTTGTCAAAACCTATAAAATTGTGTGGTGCAAAGTGTAAACCATAATTTAAACTATAGACCATGTTTAGTAGCAATGCTTAATATTTATTCATCAATTGTAACAAAGCTACCACACTAATGAAAGAGGTTGTTAATGGGGGAAAGTCTGGGAGGGGAAGGGGTGGATTATATGGGAATCCCTGATATTTTCAATGTAACATTTATGTAACCTAAAGCATATTTAAAAATAAAGGAAAAAATAGTAAAAGGCAGTAGGCAGACTGAGGAAGACTGGAATTTCAAATCCCACCAAACTGCCCATGAATTTACCATACCTAACCCCCCTCCAAAGTATCTCCAAGCCTGATTCCAATGTAGCCTAAAAATCTACAAGTGGGAACTATCATGGACAGAGAAAGTTCCAGGAGAAAATCTGTAGGTAAGGCTCAAAGAGTAGGAAAGGAGAGGAGATTAGGAAGATCCACTGTATTTTTTTCCTTGTTTTGCTTTTCTCCATTATCTTGTGCCCCAGTGCCAAGAAATCCATGGCAGTAGCAGCAGTGGCAGCAACAGGACCTATAGGAGCCAAAACTCTGGGGAAGAGGAACCTTCCTCTCTCATTAAAGAAGCTGTGGTCCTGAGATTGACTGATGTTTTCTCTTTCCATTCACCTGCTGCTTGGTCTAAATCCTGGCACTTTTGCAGTATGACAGAGTAGGATAACTAATTCCTCAGCATTTTGTCCAGATGATTGAAAAGGAACTCCCAGGAAATCAGAAAATACCAGAGACATCACAGAGACATCAAGACTGCTTAAAGTTATCTATGAATTCCTAGGCCCAACCCGACTGCACATGTCTGAATTCTACCTTAAAGGGCACATATTGATTTTGAAGATTAAACTATGGGATAAATCACTGCCCAAATGACAGATGATGGCACACATGATGGATAGAACCAAATATAACTGCAAAGTCTCTGACCATAGAACAGACACTGGAACCACAACCCATATAAGGCTATTAGAATTAATGGGTTGAACCCAACCAAGTTGAATACATGCCAAAAAAAAAAAAAATACTGACATTCTCTGTAGGATTTAAACAAGAAATAGAACTCATTATATAATAGTCAAAAAAGTTCAGGATATAATCAAAATTCCACAGTATTTGAATGCTCAGGAACATCTCAATTCTCATGGAAAATACTGAGATGACACATATTAAAATTATCTGATAAAGAATTTAAAATAACTACTATAAAATCTCTCCAACAAGTATTGTGAACACTCTTGAAAGGACTGGAAAGCCAAAAATTCTCAATAAAGAAATATAAGATGTAAAAAAAGAAAAGGAAGTTTTAGAAATGAAAAATACAATAACTGAAATAAAAGAAGCCACTACATGGGCAAATACGAGAATTGAGATGACAGGACAGCCAGTGAAGGTAAAGATATCTCAATAAAAATGATCCAATCTGAAAAACAGAAAGACAAGTTATTGAAAAAGAAGAACAATTCCAAATGATGCTGTGTATTGTATCATTAAAAGCTCAATGAAGCCAAGAAGAGCATTATAGAAAAGAAAATATTTGAAGAATTAATGACTGAAAACTTCCTAAATTTAAGAAAATGTAACCTATAAATTCAATAATCTCAGAAAATCCCAAGTAGGATTAAAAAAGATATCCATGCCAAAATGTACCATAATTAAACTTCTGAAAACTAAACACAAAGAGAGATATAGAAAGCAACCATGGGAAAATGATACATTACTTATTGATGAACAATAATTTAAATGGCACCCACAAGGAAGCAGAATAGCATTTTTTCAATGTTGAAAGAAAAAAACTGCCAATCAAGAATTCTAGGGAAGTGGAAGTGGCTCAAGCAGTTTGGCACCTGCCTACCACATGGGAGGTCCCAGGTTCGGTTCCCAGTGCCTCCTAAAGAAGATGAGCAAGACATT
>PVKH010003037.1:0-25710 GCA_004027955.1 Chaetophractus vellerosus | reverse complement strand
GTAGGTAAGAAGTCTGACATGGGTCTGACTGGTCTAACATCAAGGTATCAGATATGTTACTTTCTGGAAGTTCTAGAAAGAATCCATTTCTTCGCCTTTTCCAACTTCTAGAGGTGGCCCTTATTCCTTGACTCATGGCCCCCTTCCTCCATTTTCCAGCCAGCTATGTGGGTGAGTCCTTCTCCAAATTCCTCTTCTGCCTCTCTTTTCTACTTTTAAGGACTCTTCTGATTACACTGGGCCCACTAAGATAATCTAGGATAATCTCACTATCTTAATGTAAACTCATTAGCTACTTTAATTTCATCTATACCCTAAAATCCCCTTTTCCATGTGACAACATATTCACAGGTTCTGAGTTCTTGGGTATTAGAATGTAGACATATCTGGAAGGCCACTGTTCTTCCTTCCACAATAGTCATATATGTTTAGTGCCTCATATTTGGGAAAAAAAATAATGCTAGGTTGATTTAATAATGTCCTTAATATTGCCCTCGATGAAGCAGTAAAAATTACTGATTTTATTATAATTTTATTACAAACTTAATGCAAACATTTTCTCAACAACTAACCAAATTGGGCAGTCACTTCAAAGAAAACATCAGACAATATTATTGCCAAAGGAAAAATTTGAGCTTTCAAACAAAACTTTAGAATTTTGGAGAATTTGTATTCTGTCAGTTTGATAGTTTCCCAATACTTCAAGATTTTTCTGAGATTGCTAGTGATATTAACAAATTGGATTTTTTAATATTGCGTAGTAAAATGTATCAAGACTGGATGATAAGCACAACTCAATGAATCAGTATATTCCAAATGGCCAAAACATTATGTTGCAAAATCATGTATTTATAAAAGATTCCTTTAAGTATAAGACATACCAATGGATTTTAAAGTAACAGAGTACAAAAATTCAGTGATATGATTTTTAGATTCTACACTGCAACTAAACTTTAAGAAACTACCCCTTGCTGAGTTTTGGGGTAGGAGCAAAGAAGAATATTCACAATCACGTGCAAAGGCCATTAAAATACTCCTTCCTTTTCCAACTACATAACTGTGTGAGGAGGGATTTTTTTTTTACATACTTTAACCAAAACATCATATTACATCAGATTAAATGCAGAAGCAGATATAAGAATCCAATTGTCTTTTTATAAGCCACACATTAAAGAGATTTGTGAAAATATAAAACAATGTCATTCTTCTAAAATTTTTGGAAAATAGTTATTTAAACAATGCTATTTATGTTAACATGTACTGGGTTTATTATTGGGTTAATAAATATTTTTAATTCTCAATTTTAATTTCTAATACCATAAATATAAATAGATAAAATAATATAAATAAAAACTCTAAAAATTTTTTAAGAAAGTGTAAAGGACTCATGAGAACTGCTGTTAGATAAATGAGAAAGCCTGACAAAGATAATGACCACAGAAAGTTAATCAAAAGAATGAGTATAGATGAAGCCTCAATAATTCCAGGGTATAGAAGGCAATATAGAAACAGAACCTTATATCCAGCCCCACTCCCAAACTCCTTCCCAATCAAAGCTCTGAAAAGCAGAAGACAGAGCTCAGCTCTGAGCAGCCAAACTGCCATGGGCATTTCTGAGGGCAGGTATGAATATATGCTAGAGAAGGAAAGAATGATACATTAAAATTTTATTTAAAAAAAGAAATACATAGTAATTATACATAAAACTTGCATTTTAAAAATGAAAAATATTTGGTGAGATGAAGTTAAACAAGAAGAGCATGGATGATGGGTAAAGAAAAGTCATGACATAGTGAAGCACAAAATAACATTCACTAGTATTAAAAATGAAGACTTTGGGAAGCAGATGTGGCTCAACCAGTTGGGTATCCATCTACCATTTGGGAGGTCCCAGGTTTGGGTTCCAGTGCCTACTAAAAGAAGAGGAGCAGACACTACTCCCAACCCCAAAAAGAGCTAGAGGCTGTCCCTGCTGCAATGAGCAGACGCCACAGCCTGTGGGGAGCAGATGTGGCTCAGGCTGTTGGGCACATGCCTCTCACGTGGGAGGTCCCGGGTTTGGTTCCCGGTGCCTCTTGTAGAAGCCAAGCAAACAATGAGCAGACAGAAGAGAGAACCATCTCGGGGAGGGGGGATAAATAAAGAAAAATAAAGTAAATAAATCTTAAAAAAAAAAAAAGTGAAGATGTCATCAGTATAATGCTTCTCAAAGAGAGCTCCCATCACTGCTCAGTTTAAATGAGGTAAACTCCAGGCTTAAACTGTTGAGTTAGCTGTGCTCCCTGAAGGGAAAATGGACAGTAAGTTCAGGTGAAAATTCAGGTAATGCAGCATGGCTGCTGACTGCAGGGTTACAACCTCCTTGACACCCAATGGCCAGCCAGGAAACGTCTCTTATAAGCAAATCTTAGCCAACAAGTAGTGAAAGTGACAGAAAAGTACTATCACATTAATCAAATGGAAAACAAGTATTGTGTGTGCTAAGTACAGCAAATAAAAATGCTTTTCTGGGAAGTATGATAACAGGAAAGAGCCCTAAATTTAGAATCTTAAGAACTAGCTTCTTGTCTAGTCACATGTTTCCAGAGTTATGTGGGCAAGTTAAAAAACATTTAGTACTCACTTCCTCATGTAGGAGAAGGAAATTAGTTTATCTCAGCTGCTTTCAAATTCAACTGATGCAAAATAACAAATATTTTATAATCAAACCCTGAAACACATTTATCTGAAATAAGAATGCAGGCTACAATTCACTAAATGGGTCATGACCTGCCATTTGTAAAGCACTCAACTGGCTGAGCTTTTCAATTGCTTCTCACAAAAAACAAAACAACAACGAAAAGGGAGGGGGGATACAAAACTACAATACCTTGATCTTATAAGCTACCGAGGTATCTCAAGTAGGGAGGGAAATAGACTTCAAGTTTAAGCCAAGAGTCAGCTTATGAGTATTAACATTATTCAGCTGTTTAAGATTGATGGTATATTTATTGGCTGTCTGCATTCTGAAATGTAGACAGCAATCTATGTTTAAACACCTAATGTCAAAAATCAGTTGCTTAGCTAATGTTTGCTTTTTTTAATTGTTGAACAGATCTTTTCATTCTTAACTGTTCTTCTGGTTAACAAAACTGTATTATAAAATATAACAAGTTGTTAGTCTAAGAACATAAGCCTCAAGTGTTAAAGTCAGTACTTTTTGAGGGGTGTGGGGATGGGCAGTAAAATTCAAGAGTTGACATTCTAATACACTTGTAAATTAAAGTATGTGACAACTGTGAATTACTTTTATGACTAGGTAACATTACATCAAATATTATGGTAATACAGGATACCTTTAACAGGACTGGCTCAAGGACTCCCTATCAGCCGGACTGAAGCTTTCTTAGAACAGTGCTGCAGTTTGAAACTCTGCTCCCTCTCCTTTATGCTTCACAAGGCAGTTACAACAGTAAACTTCTTGCACATCTAACCTGGCATGTGCTTCTCAGGAGATTTGAATAACAAAGTGCTTACATCCAGCCATCTTATTAAGCTGTATGCATGCATTATTTCGTTTAATCTTCATAACAGCACGATGAAGTAGACATGATCACTGTTTCCTTTTAGGAAGCACATATTCAGGGAGGCAATGTAATTTTTCCAAATGTCACACAATTAGTGACAGAGCTGGAATTTGAAATCAAGTCTGTTTGATTTCAGAGATGGAGCCACAGGC
Source organism: Chaetophractus vellerosus (assembly GCA_004027955.1). NCBI lineage: Eukaryota > Metazoa > Chordata > Mammalia > Cingulata > Chlamyphoridae > Chaetophractus > Chaetophractus vellerosus. The sequence continues at coordinate 21,992 of PVKH010003037.1, read as the reverse complement.
CCAATTTTAGAACATTTAAGACTATTTAAAAAGAAAAAAAAAGGTAGACCCTTAATAATATTTTTCTGGTGCCTTTGTACCTTTTAACACATTATCACATTTAATCCTAATAAATCCATAAAGTCAATATTATTACCATTTAGAAGAAGAAACTGAGAAAGAACTTAAGTAATTTCTTTAAGATTATAAATATTAAAAGCATATGAGTTTGCGTTCTCACCCAGGTTCTCTCTGAATTCAGTGGTTTTACATTATACCTCACTACCTAATCAAAATCACAACTTTCTCTTTTTTAGTTTCCATTTTCTTTATCAAATCTTTTTATATAGAATGTATATGTCTCTAGGGATGCACTTAAGGTTTGACCTTGGCCTCAGTATTTGGCCAAAATCTGTATTTGGCTTTTAGAAAGTAAATAGTCAAATGGCTGCTTTAACATTCCTGGCCTCTCTGAATTTGTGTGTAAACTACCAACTTTACTAGGTAGTATAACATCAGTATTACAAAGCATGTCATATGGATTTATTTTAGCACGTGAATATTCATTTTCAAACATAAGAATTCTAGATGTAACTTAAGAGTGAAATTCTCCCTATAGGCTTCATATGTTGAAATTCTACCAGTCTTTAGATATATAAACACATATTTTTATTGTAGGACTAAAATGCTACAATTATTGATTGTGAAAGCTGTTAATTTTATGTACAATAACCAGTAGTAAGGACTTGAAAATCAGTTTTTAAAAGCTGGAAACTGGATTTTCAGTTCATATGAATATTAAGAGAATAAGTTCATTGCAGAGTGTCTGTCAGGTCCCAGAAGCAATGGAATGTTGAGCTAGTACTCATTTGGACCTCTCCACCTCTCGGTGGAGCGTGGCTATGGTCTGTCTTCTGTCAGTCTACTAAAGTGCTTAAATGGATAAAAGAAGCTAGAGTAAAGGTAAGCACTTCAACCTGGGCTTTCCCACTTATGATACATCCTGGGGGAGCCTGAGGGAGAACAGAGAGAGAAATGTGTTTGTCTGAGTGTTTGGGGTACCGGTGAGGCTCTGGCTGCATGTTCTCTATAGCCTTGCTTGCTTTACACTTCTTTCCTCTCTCTAATACTCTAAAAGGTATATGAAAGTTAGCAATATTGTCCAAAATATTACATATCTAAAACACATATACACAGATGGGGTTGAAGTATAAGATATTTATTTGGAGTCATTGACCTGATGAAAATCAGTGCTGCATCCTTTGAAGGATTCACAAGGAACCCATAATCATGGGTTCTTCTGGAGAAGGAACACTATTGCTGGGTTGTCTTATGGATAGTGCAGGTTGTGGTTAGGATAAAAGTGTCCAAATAATGAGAGTGAGTAGGGGCTGAAATCTAGTCTGCATTCTGATTGTCAAGCCATGTGCCCTGTGAGTTTATCACCCTGGAGGAAAGGGTGTCTTTTCCTAATCTTTACTAAGATACCATGAGTTCTATAGTTTATCTAAGAATTAGAATGCTCTAACAGGAAGGCTGTGATCTTGATGGGGCATAGGCTTGGGAGGGAGGCTGAGATCTCATTGTATACTCTTTCATACCTTCTGAATATTGCACACCAAGTTTATATATGTTTGGTAAAAAATATTAATAAATTTGACTAATACCACAATACACCTCAGGAGCATTGTATATATTATCAGTGGATGATCATATTTTCCTTCTATAATTTGTAATAAGAAAATAGATACGAACATGTCAAATACTTTATAATAAAAAACATTTATTGTACTATTATCTAACAGTGTAAAGTCAGTGTGAAAATTTATAACACATTAATAAAATGATACTAGTAAGCAGACACTCAAAATTATTTTATAGATGTAAATTTGACATGGAAAGATTCATGATATATTACATGGAAAAAGTTGGTCACAAGACAATATGTATAGTATGATATCACTTTTATTGAAAAAAATATACACAGTCCGTAATGATATAGAAAAAAAATGAGTGGCTATTATTGAGTGGTGGGATAATGGGCAAGTTTTCATTTCTTTCTTTTTCTTTTGTGCATATTTGTAAATTCTAATATTTCTGTAACAAATGGGTATTATTTTTATAACAAAGAAAACAAATGCCATCCCTCACCTCCACATCGTCATGGTTTTATACACAAATCATTACTTACCATGAAAAGTCTAACATCTTTAACGTGACTACACTGCTATCCACAACTTGTCCTCAACTCAGCTTTTTACTTTGTATAGCTTTATCACTAGCCTTCCCTACACATCCAAAGTGAACTAGTCACTATTCTCTTTTCTGACCTGTGCTTTGGCATTCTCCAATAGAATACTCTTCCCCTCTTGTCCCTGCTCAAAATCCTCACCAACCTTTAATGTTCAAATTCAATATTACCTTCTCCATAAAACTTCTTCATCAGCCCTCCTGAAGAAAAATTTCATTTCTCTGTGTTCCCATCAAGCTTTGTGTTTAATGACAGTAGGTCAATTGCCTCTTATGTACAGTAACAGTGTAAATAATTTATCTCCCATACTAGAGTATAAGTGAAAAGCTTCCTAACCTTTAATTTATAAAGTATTATAAATCTTACAAAGCATTTATCAAACTTATTTTATCCTCACAAGACTGGGGGGAAAGAGAACCAATATTTATTTAGTTACAACTGTGTGCCAGGCAGTATGTTCAATACTTATGTCCTCTTACTTGATCCACACAGTAGTCCAGTGGATCCATTTCACACATGAAAACATAGACACAAAGGTTTAGTGACTTATTAGAGTGACAAGCTGGTAAAAAGCATGGCCATGATTTTTAACTCCTTGATCTGGTTCTTTCCATTACAGAAACATGATCAATTGTGTCTACTAATGTGAAAGGCACAAATAAATGCCTGGAAAATTCCACACATGAAGGTTGTTCAAATAATTCTTGGGAGCCTATAGCCAAAACATTTTGAGCTAGAAAGGATCTTATAGATGATCTGACCCAACCCCTACATATTATAGATGAGAAATACAATTCCAAGAGAAATAAATTTCCCTGCACACATACTTAGTTAGTAGATGAGCCTGGATTAAATCCAACTTGAGACAGTATAGCATAGCGGTTATGATTAGAGTCTCTAGAGTCTGATGCCTTAGTTTATATCCTAACACTGGCATTTATTACTATATATAACCTAGAATGATTTACAAAGCTTATCTGCGCCTCAGTTTTCTCATCTGTAAAAAGAGGATAATAATATTTATCCCATAGTGCTATGAGGATTAAATGTAACAAAGCATGGCAGAGAGTGAACACTTAGTAAATATGAGGTGCTCTCTCATTTCCTGTCTATCAATCCAGTCCTCTTTGCAGGATACCACATTGCCTTTTATGGATGAACGCAGTAAATTCCTTTGGAAAAAAACCATAACACATGTAAAGAGTCCATTATTACTGAGCTTACAAAAAGGAAAAGTTTTATAAAGGAATACTATAAATAACTATATGGTAATAAATTAGATAACTTGGATGAAATGGACAAATTCCTAGAAAGACACTAAATTACTGAAACTTACTCAAGAAGAAACAGGAAACCTGAAGAGACTTAAAACAAATATGAAGTTTGAATCAGTAATCAAAAAACTTCTCACAAAGAAAAGCCCTGGCCCAGAAGGCTTCACTGCTGAATCCTACCAAACATTTAAAGAAAAATTAATACCAAGTGTTTTCATTTCCAAGCTGCTAAAACAAATACCATACAATGGTTTGGCTTAACAACAGGAATTTATTGACTCATGGTTTCCAAGGATAGAAGGCTTGCTTTCTCCCTAGCTCAGTATCTTCTGGCTGGCAGGCAATCTTTGAGGTTCTGTGGCTTTTCTATCACATGGCAATGCACATTGAGGCATCTTCTATTTTCTCTTCAGGGTTTCATTGTTTTCCAGCATCTAGCTGCTCTCTGTGGAGTTTCATTTTGTGTCCAATTTCCTTTGCTTATAAGAATTTTAACCATATTGGATTTAGGCCCACCCTCATTCTGTTTGGGCATACCTCAACTAATAATATCTTCAAAGGTCCTATTTACAAAGGGGTTCACACCCACAGGCCTTGGAGTTGAGACCTGAACATGCTTTTTGTGGGGGACATGATTCAATCCCCAATACCAAGTCTTCACAAACTCTTCCAAAAACAGAAGAGGAGGGAACACTTTCTAACTCATTCTCTGAGGCCACTAGTAACCTGATACAAGAAACAGACAAAGCCATCACAAGGACAGAAAAGTATAGGACAGTATCTCTTCCGATCATGGACATAAAAATCTTCAATAAAATACTAACACCCCAAATCGAGTAATAAATAAAATGAACTAAGTGGGATTTATCCCAAGTATTCAAGGTTGGTTTAAATCCAAAAATCAGTTAATGTAATACACCAAGTCAAGAGAATAAAAAAAAGTCACATGATCATCTCAAGAGTCAGAAAAAGCATTTTACAAAACCCAATCCCTTTCATGATAAAAATACTCAACAGATTAGGAATAGAAGACAACTCTCTCAACCTGATAATGAGCAGCTAGGAAAACCCACAGCTATCACACTTAAGATCAGGAAAAAGATTTCTATTAAACATTATACTAGAGGTTCTAGCCTAACCAATTGGGCAAGAAAAAGAAATTAAAAGACATCCAAATTGGAAAGGAATCTCAGCTGACATCTTTGAAGAAATTGACAAGCTTATGCTAAAATTAGTGTGGAATTGCAAGGGTCTCAGAAGAGCCAAAACAATCTTGAAAAGCAAAGTAAGAGGACTCGCAATTCCTGATTTCAAAACATACTATGTACAAAGTAACAGTAAACAGGAGAGTATAGTACTATCATGAGGACAAACATAGGGATCAATGGAATAGAACTGAAAGTCCAGAAATGAACCCATACATTTATGGTCAACTAATTTTTTATAAGGGTCCCAAGACAATTCAGTGGGGAAGCATAGTCTTTTCAACAAAGGGTGCTGGGACAACCAGCATTCTCATGCAAAAGAATGATGTCGGATCCTTATCTCCAACATATACAAAGATGACCTGAAAATGGATCAAAGCCTTAAATGTAAGAGCTAAAGTATAAAATTCTTAGAAGACAACAGAGGTGTAAATCTTCTTGTACTTGGATTAGGTAATAGTTTCTTGGAGATGACACCACAAGCATATACAATAAAAGAAAGAAAAAATCCTGGTGGCAATTTAAAATGGAACAGCTGCTGTAGAAAATAGTTTGGCCTTTACTTTGAGTTCTAATACACATTAAACAAAATAATGAATGTAAAATGCCGGTTAGAGAGTAGCTACTTGTGGTTAGTATTAGTGGGTGATTATATTAATTGGAATGGAGATATCACAAATAGCAATGATTAAAACAAAATGCCTGTTTGAAACTGGATGCTATATAGAAACAATATGTAATCTTCCTGAAATAATTTAAAATCTTTTAAAATGGAGAATTAAAAAATAAGAATCAATAAAAATGACAAAAAATGGGACCAAATGGGTAGCTTATAAGTCTGTGGAATTATTAACCAAAGGAAATTAGAAGATCAATATGCTACCAAAAAACATGGTGCATTACTCTCAAAGGGTAACATTTGTCTGATGTTTCAGAGGCCTTCAATTAAACATTACATTTGTGCTTATGGTAGGGTAATCTGGCCTAGAACTTCTCTTTGGGGCCTGGATGTTTTGGAAAAGCAAAACATCTGCCTTTTATGGAAAAAAAAAAAATCAAACAAACTGGCAATTAGGAATGTAAGATGATGAGAAAAGAGTACTTACCTGAAGAAACTGCATTAATTAAGAAAGAGAGGTCACCAAGTTTCGCTACAACACATCTTTCAAATCTTTAAACAAGCACTTTTCCTCACATTATCTCTTCACTCGGGGACGCAATTTCTCTTTAGAACTACTCTGGCTTACTTCCATCCAAACCTTTCCCGAAATCCTGCATTATGGAGGAAGTCTGGAGCAGAGGGTAACACTCCCTTCTGAAAGCACACCTTCTTCCTAATGACTAGTTTCCAAATGGTAAAACGCATATTTAAAGCCCACGCATGAAATTATAAGCTTGTTCTCATCTCATCTAATAAGAGGCAAGAGAACAAAGAGCATTCTCCTCACTTCAAACTGCAGCGGGAAAACTCAATTAATTTTAAATCAGGAAGGACCTCCTCATCCCACTTTCCAAATGTTTGCAAAAGGCTTCCATTTCAGCAGGCTGCCTGCCTCCCTGGCATGGCATCCCAGCACTATGGAAGCAATACTCAGGAAAGGATGGAAAAGCAGTTGAGAATCGAGAGTGATCAAATGCTGCCAATGTTAGAGTAAGCAAACTCCTTGATGACTGGGAGATTCTGCACTTAAGCCACGTCGGGGTACACAGTGTCGTCGGCCTCATCCAAGGACTCCTGGGGGACCCGAGGTCGAGTTCCAAGTTGGAGACAGACACTACCAATAAAGAAGCCACAGAGCCAAGACCCCAGGGCCTTTTCGCTGCACAGAGGGTTAAGCTCCAGGTTGCTGGATGGAGAGTCCGTTTGGATCAATCCTTGTCCGCTTCCGGTCCAACCAGAAGTCCCGACAGGCCAGAAATATCAGTCCCAGGAAGCAACCCAGAACAATTCACTTACCAGTCTTCTACCTCTGGCGCTAATGCAGCAACAGCCTGACTTGGTAGCCAGAGTCAAGCCTAGAACCAGCTCACGCCTCCCTGGCGACGGCTCGAGAGCGTCACTAACAACCACCCGGAAATCGCACAATCGCTTCCGGGGCTGCCGGGCACGCGGCGGGAAATTATTTCCCAGAGCCGGGATTAGTGGAAGCTGCGAGTGCTGCATCGGCAGTCGTCGCTCTTCCCGGCACCGACACCCCCGAGAAGCAGTCCAGACACTCCGTCAGGGAAGGTAAAGGGACTCAGCTCCGAAGACACTGTACTCTGTGTGGGCTGTTTCTTCCCCGGGCCATGCCCCCTGAAGTTTAAGCCTCTTCTCGCTTGTGAGGATGGGAAGGGGCTGAGGTGGGCGGCGGTGGTGCCCGCCTCTCGCGCTTTCCGCAGCCAGTGTTCATTCCCACTCGCCAGGCTTGGTGCGCTCAGCGCCCGTGTTGGTGGGCTGCAGCCGCAGACCCCGCCCCGCTCCGCCCGCGCGGCGGCGGCGGTGTAGATTACCGCGGAGCGCCTCGGCTGTACAGAGCTGCTCCCAGCACCTCTTGTTTGCGCAGCTTCGTAGTTCGTTTCCCGGCCTGGAAGGCGCTAGGGCCACCTGCGTCTCTTGTTTCCACAGAACCGACTGGGATGCCTCACCCTGAGTCCCACATTCTTGGCTACTCTCCATAGTTTAGTGTAAATGGAGGTGGCTGGGATCCTCCAGGCCCACCTTCCTGTGACGAAGAAAATTGTCATCCTTTTCTCCCTAGCAGAATTGTTTAATACATCCAAAATGCGATGATCATATCTGTTGCTACTGTCGCTTTTAAACACACACACTTACAATACGCATCCGTTTCCCGAGAGAGTCCGTTTTCCTGGGGATTATAATACCTCAGCTGCCTAAACGCTGGAAACAAGACGAAATGGTTATCCTGAGACTTCTTCCATTTCCATAGACTCTGATTAAATATTGACAAAAACTTGATCTGCCTCGGGTACTCCATATCTGCATTTGACTCAAGAATTTGATGGAGCTTGATTTTGTAAGCGCCAGTCCCTTTTTTGACAATTTTTTTTCCTTTGAGACATGGAGAATGAATATTTAAACAATTCACAAAATACATGCAACAAACAATACACTTTGGGAACTTTTTGGTTTATATTATTCCATTGTGCCTCAATTCCTAGAAATATCGATAGATAGAGATGCAAAATGTTCTGCTTTTAGGGAAGTTTGACTAACCTATATTGCAGGTATTCAACACATAAATTGATAATTTGGGGTGGATTTGTTTAGAGGAGTAAATCTGATTATTCCTCAGTATTCTCAATTTAAATGAGCTAGGGTTTCCAAATGCTTGAATATATTAAAAAGTTTTTAGTAAAGATTGTTAGTGTTAAATACTGCAAGTAAGCCCAGATTTTCTTATACCTTAATATTTGACTTAAGTGAAGTTCAATTATGTGATCTTCTAACATACTCTTGCTTCCCTAAGCAGAAAGCATAAATTGTGTGAAACAGTATTTGAAAAGATCATCAAATATGGGTACTTTTCATAATCAAATTCAAAACTCAAAATTTCATATTAGTCGTCCACAATTTCCACTGATGTCTGAAGACATTGGTTTTTAGTCAAGGAGTAGTATAGCTTTATTAGACAGTATTTTCCTGATTCCATGTATTTCTTAATTATATTCTGAGTCTTTTAAATATTTAAACAAAACATTTTAAAATAAAATTAGTAATGCTATGTAGGCTCTGAATAATAAAGCCTGAAGAAAGTGAAGAATGCTCTTTCTCAAAAATATAAAAAATTGAACATTATCTATTATTCTTGTAATTGACTCTTCTTAAATATGCTGATGAAAAAATGTTGTAAAATTTTATCTCTCATATTATAAAGGCATATTACTACATAAGAGTAAAATATCCCTGAAACTTTTAAGTCAAGGTATTATTTTACTACTTTTCATAAAAATTACTTTGAAATAAAACACAATAAGCTAGGGTTTTTTTTTTGTTTTTTTTTTTTTCTGGTGAGTAAGAAAAGCCCATGTGAATTAATCTAATGATTAACACCAAATGCATTTTCAGAGGAAAATAATGAAGAGCTTTCTGTTTTCCCTAAGAAAAAGAAAAGGTAAACTTTAAATTTACCTAGAAATGCTTTGAAATTTTAGGCATTGGTGTTATTTTAATGAAATTAATTTATAATTATGTTTAAATTTTTCAGTGATGTCACTGATATGAATAAATATATCCCCACCCCCTTTTCATGCAATGTATTTTTCTCTTACACTAGCTGAAAATGAATTGCTTTGTAAAATTATAATGTAGTTTAACGTATTGGACTAAATTCTGAAATTTAGACCAGAGTGGTATTGTAAAAAGGGCATTTAGAATGCAGAAACAGGCATATTTTTGAATTTTGTAGCAGGATACCCTTGAGCTAGTTTCTTAGTCACCCATATCCCAGGATCTTAAGAAGAGTTGTTCATCTGTATAAAAACAATAATACATGTTGTTGAGAAGGAAAGAAACTAACATTTATGATGTCTAAATACCATGGTAAGTTCTCAAAACTGAATCCTGCTTGTTCAAGTTTTGTCCTTATCTTCTGCCTACTAAATAATCCGAAGTTCTTAGGGTACCAAAGCAAGTTTGCCTTTCATCCTCTGTGGCTAACCAATAGCTACTGCCCATCCATTCTTTTCTTCCCCTGAATCTCATCTCTCTGGTCTAACTTGCTTCCTTAAGGGCCCATTTATCTCTAAAACAGCCTGTCCTGTTCAGCTTGTATCTTGTACAGTACTGGATGGATTGAACATCCTCAGCCTCTCATTTCTTTCTCACCACAGTCCTTTGGCTGTTAGTTCTGTTTCCTTACTCTGTTGCTAAATTTATCATCAGATACTGATTCATGTCTGATCTTTTCCCAGGTAATGCCATTGAAGTAATAATACTCTCACTACTAGAGACCTCCGTCAATTAATGAATTAATCAATGTGTCTATGTATATGTGTGTGTGTGTGTGTGTGTATACACATTGTATATCTTTGAAGGATGGGTTAGCAGACACTACATCTTTTTTTTTAAAACTGCCAAAAGGCAGTAGAATGAAATTAAGCCAAGGGACTAATTTGGTTCCTTGACCAAGAGGAGACAGAATTCCTAAACTCCACTTGAGGTTACTGCATTCTGAGCCAAACAGTATTTTACTTGTGCAGTTGAATACTGTAACACATGTTTACCTTTGGAACTATTGGTTAAAAACAGGAATCCAACACTGCTTGATACTTTTCAGTTTTAGCATTTGTTTTACTTTCTCAGTTAACAAATGTCTTATATAAGAGAAATCATGAAAATCTTTAACCCTTGAATTCAAGGCAAAAATATTGATTGCATTCCGGGCTCGGTTTATCCTCTTCGGAAGAGGGGAGTTTCAAAAATAATTCTCCTTAGTTGCTGTAGAAGTACTTTTAAAATCACTATAACTCACCAGAATAACAAACATTAAGAAATCACTAGTTTTCATCATGCAGCCCAAAAACCATGATCTTGAAGGAAATTCAAGTGGCATGGAAAAATGTTGATATAATTTTACATAAAAATTAAAATAATAGAACTATATAATACCTAAATTTTGTTATATACATGTATACTTTTTACACAGACATATACACATGAAAAATACTTGCATGTCAGCCTCCCAAGATATTAACAGTGATATTACAGAATGAGGGAATTAGAGGTGATTTTGATTTTTCTGTATCACTTGTAGTATTTTACAGATTTTTTATAATAAACATGTATTAACTAAAAAGAAATATCTGTAACGGTTATTTTTGGGAGAAAACATGAGTTCTTAGATACAAATATAAATTAAACCTTTTTTTAAATAAGTACCAAATTTATTGTAGTTAATGGTAATGTACAATTTCTAAGATGCATTATATTTTCAAAGTTCTTTTATATACAGGCTGGTCATAAAAGAAATTTTAATGCAGAATAGGAAAGGTTTGTCCTAAGTTTACTAGATAGATCTCTTTAAGCATCCCTATCCTCCTTTTTTGCAGCACTTTCCTATTTTAACCAATTGTTATGCCGGTTTTCTCAGTCTGACTCTCAAACCAGACCTGTGTATTCAAATCCGTATTATGGAGTTCTCTGAGTTCTCTATGGTTTTTACCCTTTCTTACATGTTCTAGCTGAATTCCATCTTGTAAAGAATCCAGTGACCTAAAAAGCTAATGCACAGTAAAATGTTCTTCATTGTAGTGATGAGTGCTGTAGGTTTATTTGCATTTCTAACTGGCACTAACTGCAAAGGAATTTCAGGCATCAGGGACAGGCCCATGTGAGAGATATTTTGGGAAAGTCCAACCACAGAGACATTTGTTTGCTCTGCATAAAAGCCAGCTCTGTTCTCAGTCATTATCTCCTTAGTTGTGTTGTATAGTTCAAGGTAAGTAAACTTTATTTGAATTATTACAATCAAACATTTTTGGTATAACTCTGAATTAAGAATCTAGTACATAATTTTGAAATTTTTTCTGACAGTAAAGATAAAACATTTTAACTGTCAAAAATAAATGCTCTCTTTTTGTTTTTCTTTTTTTTTTTAAGTAATATCTTCTGTGTAAATGTGTGAAGGACCGTCCCCCCTTAAATCCTAGAAAGTTCTATAACTTCCCTAGAAATATCCTAGTATAAATACATTATGGTATATTTGCTTTCTTTCATTTGCTAGAAGACTTCTAGAAGTTAGCTCTTAAGCCTCCATTCCCAGAACATATCACCTACAAAACTTGACCCTACTTTTAAAGACTTTGGATCTTCCCAGTCATTAATGTGTATGGTGTATAGTGCTCTCTTTGATTTCATTAGTATATCAAGCTATTGTTTAATGTTTTCTTAATCCTGCAGGGTCACAGGAAGAACTATCAAATCACCAATTTTTTAAATATAAATAAATCTGTCCGTATGTATCTGTTTATACCCATACATATGCATACTTGGATCTAAATCTATAAATTTCCTGTGTTACTGTATAAATTAATCTTTGACCTAGACCATTAGTTTATCACATGGTATGGTACTTAAAAGCATTGCTAAATGTGTTGTAAACTCTGTTGCTTCAAGTAGATGATTTTATTGTAGGAAGAGATTCGATTCGGTCAGTGGAATTTGTTCTTTTAAAAACTGCCAGTTATTGTGTGCCATCACTGTGATTCACAATTCTTTGGAAGTTTATCTTAGCCCAGTTTTTCTGATAACCATGTGAGTAAATGTCCTGTGTTCTGATTTGTTTTTTAACATACCCATATTTGCATAATTTTTGGATCAGGACCTCCCATGTTTCATCTGTGTTTCTTTCTTACATTTTCATTGCCTAATTTCAATTTCATTTTTAATAATGGGACCAGAGCGGAAATTGCTTTCAAAAGACTTTACTGATTTCTACTGTTTTACACAGTTAGCCCTATTTTCATTTTATTGTGTCTTCTGGCTTTGACAGAAAATACTGTGAAAAAATTGATTATCTCTATCACATTCCATTATAAAGATAGTGTGATATAAGATGAGAACTTTGTTTTATACACTGACTTCAGTAAGTCCAAATAAGTGTAAATAAGTAATTTATACTTCAAATCAAAATAAGTTAAATGTACCTTTCAAAAGCTCTTAGAAAAATTAGTACTTTTAAAATGATACTAGTTTAATTATGCTAATACTTATAGAAGTATTTTTCCTTTTCTGAAGAATTACCTTCTTTCACTTGTGTGCTTTAGTGGCAGGTAATATAGTAATGCAGACTTTAAAGATTCAAACTAGAAAAAAACTAACTTTATTTAAGGTCACATTGTGAGAAGATTACATTTAAAACTAGTTTCTATTTTATATAAGATATTTCAACATTAGTATTTATAATTAAGCTGTGTACATTTCATTCCATTAATTCATTGTATGCTTAATCTAATGTTTTTAGTTTTTATTTTTAGTGCTCATTATTATTTAGCATATATTATTAAGAAAAAATAATGACAACCCTGTGAATAATATCTCTAACAGATATCTAAAAGATATCTCCATCTTTTTTATGTGTATATGTATTAGATGGAACATGGTGCCCCAAAACATATCATCCAGATGACAGGATTTAAGATGGAAGAAAAGGAAGCTTTAGTCAAATTGCTTTTAAAACTAGATTGCACTTTTATTAAGAGTGAGGTGAGTACAAAAGCTTACTAAAATGTTCAAGGTATAGCTTAAGAAGAAAACAACTAGAATTAAAAATGATGATAGAGTGATTAAAGTAAGAATGATAAAAGGGCTCCATGATATTGTGAGAATTAAAAACTTGTGTTAGAAAGGAAATTTTACTTTAGTAACATTTCTTCATGCGTATTTTTCCTTCTAGAAATACAAAAATTGTACACATCTTATAGCTGAACGCCTGTGTAGGAGTGAAAAATTTTTAGCAGCTTGTGCAGCAGGTAAGTTTACTGCCATCACTCCCCCTCAGGGAAAAAAAAAACCTTCATGTAAAAGAAAATGTACCTTGGTGAATAACTTTAGTCTCCGAAGATAGCATACTTAAACATAAATATCTTTCTTCTGATGTTTTTCCAAAGAGTATTTGTTTGATACAATATTTTGTTTTATTATTTTCTGTATAAAATTTTTGCAGCACATGAAAAATCTATTAAAATAGGCATTTGTCAAGTTTCTTTGAAATGTTATTGAAAATAGTGAGTTGTTTTGTACTCCCCCTTTTGCCTTCCTCTCATCCACACTATGAAGCAATGATCGTCCTGTTTTTCCTTTTTCCTAAAATTTTAAATTCCATAAACCTAAATTAGGACTTAGCTTTAGATTTGGATACTTACATTTACCTTTTATTTTATAACATTTAGAATTATAATTATTATTAGAAATATACTTATTTGCCATGGGAAAGATTATATACAAGTTCAGTGATGTTGTAGAGCCTCTAGCTATCAAAAAATTTAGAAAAACAAACATTTTCCTACCAAGATAATGTTGATAATGGAGCTTAAGGGTCATATGCTGAGAAAGGTTGAAATTTTTTTAATGTTTGGTCTTTATGGTTTACCATTTATCAGAACCAAAACTTTTTCATGATGAACAGTGTGTTTGCTTTCTAGGAAAGTGGGTACTAACTAAGGACTACATAATTCATAGTGCTCAAAGTGGCAGATGGCTTGATGAAACAACTTATGAATGGGGATATAAAATTGAAAAAGACTCCCATTATTCAACTCAAATGCAATCTGCACCTAAAAGATGGCGTGAAGAACTGAGACGCACTGGTGCTCCAGGAGCCTTCCACAGATGGAAAGTTGTCCTCCTTGTTAGAGCTGATAAACGAAGTGATTCTCTTGTAAGGTATAAATCTCAAAAGCTAAAGTAATGAATGAGAAAACAATTTTGATTTGCATGAATACCTTTTTCTTCACAATTATTAATTTCGTTCAAATAAGCCAGATGATTTACTCTTTGGTCTCCTAATTAAGCCATTTGGGACATTTAAGTATATGTGTCTCTAAAAGAACAAAATCTATTTTATTAAATTGCTTTAGATTATTCTGATTATCTCTTATTTTATCTTCCATGCTGTCTTTTGGCTAACTCAAGAAATATCAAAAAAACTAAATGGGAGATTTTTGTGTTTAGTTTTCAGCCCTTTTGGACTTTTGCAAGTAAAGTATTACATCATAACAAAGGCTTTTTTATGGGTTTATATAGTGCTGACCTTATGAGTCATACTTTTTCCATCATAATTTCATTTTATCCTTTAAATCATATTTTTAAAAGACTTCTAAATTGAGTACTACTTTTTTTGGAGGGGCTTTTTGTCACTTTTATTGAAGTAGGTTTGTGTGTGTGTTGTGTGTGTGTGTGTGGGGGGGTGTTTTTAAGGTTCCAGTGGCCAGGGATTGAACCTGGGACCTCATATGTCGGGAGCCAGCGCTCAACTACTGAGCCACATCAGCTTCCCTGAGTTGGTTTTTTCATTTGTTTTGCTTCTTGTTTGTTTTTTCAGGAGGCACAGGGAACCAAACGTGGGACCTCCCATGTGGGAGATGGGAGCTCAACTGCTTGAGCCATATATGCTCCCTGAAGTATATTTTATCAACAATAAAATGCCCCTATTTTAAGTATACGTTTTGATGAATTTGGACAGATTTATGCACCTAAGTTTCCTCCACTGCAGTCAAGATCTGTAATATATCACCCTATAATTTCCCTTGTACCCTTGTGCATTTAATTCCATACAACCAAGACCAGGCAACCTGATTTCCTTTCTGTCACTATAGATTAGATTTTTCTTTTTAGAGGTTCACAAAAATGGGACCATACTGTATTTATTCCTTATAACTTCATATGCCCAGCAGAATATTTTTGAGATTCATCTGTGTTGTTGTGTGGATCACTAGTTCATTCCTTTTTGTTGCTGAGTAGTATTCTGCTATAAAATCGTATCAGAGTTTATTTATTTACCCATTAGTGAACATTTGGATTGTTTCCCATTTTTGCTGATATAAAATGAAGCTGCTAAAAACATTTGAGTAAAAGTCTTCATGTGGGCATGTTTACATTTCCCTTGGATAAATATCTAGGAATAAAATTGATGACCCAGATGGCAAGTTTATTGTCTTAGTTTCCCTTAGTTTACCACACAATAGGTTGGCTTAACTACAGGAATTTTTTGGCTCATAATTTCCTAGGCTAGAAGACTTGCTGCCTTGTGGGGTCAGTCTGGCTGACTGGCAGTTCTTGGGTTCCTTGGCCTTCCCCCATCACATGGCTATGTCTTCTTTCTCTTCTCGGTTCTGTTGACTTCCAGTTTCTGCTTCTCCAAATGGTTTTCTCTTCATAAAGCCTCTAGTAAAAGATTAAGGCCCAACCTCATTCTGTGGGGCCACACCTTAACTAAAAATAACATCTTTAAAAGGTTTTATTTACAATGGTTTCACACCCAAAGAAATGGGATTAAGATTAAGAACATGTTTTTTTTCCCTGTGGTACATAATGCATAATTTTCCTGTGGTACATAACTTACCACTGTATGTTTAACAATATAAGAGAATGCCAAACTATTTTCCAAAATACTTGTATCATTTATATTCCACTAGCAGCATATGAGGGTTCCAGTTGCTCTGTTATTTCTTTGGCACTATTGTTGAAAATCAGTTGACCATATCTGTATGGTCTCTTTCTGCTTACCATTCTGTTCCTTTGATCTGTATGTCATCATATATAAAAACCACGTTATTTTGATTACTGTAGCTTCATAGTGGATTTTGAAATCAGGTAGTGTGAGTTATCCTACTAAAATTGTTTTGATTATTCTGGATGCATTGTATTCCCATGTACAATTTAGAATTTCTACAAAAAGAAATGTTGGGATTTTAATTGTATTGAATCTACACGTCAATATGGAGAGAATTGCCATCTTAAAATATTGAGTTTACCTACCAGTGAACTCTGTATATATCTCTGTTTATTTAGGTCTTTTTTAATTTCTGTTACTAATATTTTGTAGTTTCACTGTAAGAATCTGGCATGGATTTTGTTAAGTTTACCCCTCGATACTTCATATTTAGGATATTTTAAATGGATTGCTCTGAAAGTTTTTATCTGCATTTATTTGAATAATTGCCTTTTCTTCTTTATTCTCTTACTATAGTGGGTTATATTGGTTGATTCTCAAATGTTAAACCAAGCTTGTATTCCTGAGAGAAATTCCACCTCATCATGGTGTTTATCCATTTTTAATATGTTGCTAGATATTATTTGAAGATATTTTGTTAAGGATTTTTGTATCCTCAACTCGAAAAGGGAGATCTCTAGAAAAAAATCTAAACCTAATATAATTCATGATGGAAGATTTCTTCCCACCCCATGATTGGAATATGGCAAGGACACCCTCTCTGACCATTTCTATTCAGAATTTTACTATAGGTATTAGCCAGTACAAAAAAGGCAAAGAAAATCAATGACATGCAAATTAGAAAGAAGTAAAACTTAATTGTCTTTATTTCCAAAAGATATGACTGTGTACTAAAACATTTATTTTTTAAAGAAGCTGGAACTAATAAATGAATTTAGCAAGATCACAGGATAACAGGTCAATATACAAAAATTAGTATTTATTTAATAAATAATTAATTAATTGTAATTTTTGGACTTGGTTTTAGTATTTCATTCCTTTGTTCTATTTACTTTGGAATTAATTTGCTTATATTCTTCTAGGTCCTTAAGGTGAAAACTAAGGTCATTGATTTTTAGGCCTTTCTTCTTTTCTAATATTAATTCCCCCAAAGCACTGCTTTATCTACATCCCATAAATCAGGGTTGCATTTCTATTCAATTTATACTATTTGACTTTTTTCTTTCATCCTTTGGTTATTTACAAGTTTGTTTTGTACTTCCCAATATTTGCATATTCTCCATATCTTTCTGCACTTGAGTTCTAGTTCATGTTGTGGTCAGAGAACATACTGTATATGATTTCAATCCTTTTAAATTTGTTAAAATTTGTTTTATGGCCTACACTATGGTCTGTCTGAGTGGATGTTCCATATGCACTTGAAAAGAATGTGGATTCTGCTCTTGTTGGGTTGAGTGTTCTGTACATGCCAACTGGGTCATATTGTTTGGTAATTTTATTGTCTTCTATATTCTTGCTGATTTTCTGTATACTTGTCCCACAAATTTCTGATAGAGAGGTGTTGAATTTTCTACTGTAATTGTTGATTTATCAAGTTATTCTTTCAATTCTGTCAGTTTTAGCTTTACTTATTTTGAAGCTTTGTTTTCAGTTGCATATATATTTAAGATTATTTTGTCATCTTGATGAATTGATGTCTTTATTATTTTGTAATGTTTTTCTTTATGCCTAGTAGTATTTCTAGTTCGATATCTACTTTGATATTACTATAGCCACATTAATTTCTTTTGCCAATATTGGCATGACTCATCCTTTTCGATTCCTTTTACTTAAAGTGAGTTTCTTATGGATAACATGGAGTTGGGCCTTGCTTATTTATCTAATTTGACCATTTTTTGCCTTTCAATTGCATCATTCAGACCATTTACAACTAATGTCCTTGTTGACAGGTTGAATTTATATCTACCATCTTGGTAGTTGTTTTTTCTTTGTCCTATCTGTGACAGTTTGAATTTTATGAATCCCAATAAAACAGTAGTTCCTAACCTTTTTTGTTCCACAGACCTTTGCCAGCCAGATGAAATGAATACTACTGTTATTTATTTATTGCATACGTTCATAAGTGAAGGGAATGCTACATTTCAGTTGGCAGTCAGAGAAAATAAAGATAAGTTAATTTTTTTCGGTTCAAGCTCACAGACCCCCTGAAATCTTTTTACAACCCCCAAGGGTTATGGACCCCTGGTTAAGAGCCCCTGCAATAGAAGACTATGTTCTTAAACTAATCCATTCCTGTGGGTGTAGGGCCCTTTAATTGTATTAAATTCAGTTTAGGGGACTTTGATTAGATTACTTGATAAGATTGATTTAGAGCTTTTGATTGGACTTTCAGTGAGGTGTTAGCCTGCTTGGGTCTTTGCCTTCTTACTGGGTCTGATATAAACAGACACACAGAGAGGGAGACAGAGAAAAAGGAGCAGCTGCCACATTTGACCCGGCCATGTGAGAGAGAAGTCTTCAGGTTCAACCACAGCAGAGCTCAAGGAGAGAAGCCCCGAGAGGCTCAAGGAGCCAAGGAAGGCCCAGGGAGAGATGACTGATCAGCCACAGCTGCGTTCAAGGAGAAATTAGATGCTGGCAAACCGGCTCTCTTGCCTGATCGCCTTGTGGCAGGACACTAGTATCAATAGTAGCTAACTTTGGTGAGAAAGCATCACTGATCATGCCTTGACTTGGACATTTCACGGCCTTGGAACTGTAAGCTTTTACCCTCATAAATTTCCCATTATAAAAGCCAAACCATTTCTGATACTTTGCATCAGCAGTCCTGTGACAAACTAAGACACCAACTATTCCTTGTTCTCTTTTTCCTCTTTTCTTGACCTTCTTTTGCATCTATTGAATGTTTTTTATGGTTTCCTTTATCTCCACGTTGGATTATTACTTATACCTCTTTATTTTTTTTTTAGTGGTGCTCAAGAGTTTACAATATGATATTAACTTATCATGGTCAACTGTCAGATAATATTGTACTACTTCACATATAATGAAAAACTTTACAACAGTATACTTCCATTTGTTCCTCCCATCCTATTTTCTGTTTTTGTCCTTCACATAAATTATTTTTAAAAACTCACAATACATTGTTAATATTTTCACTTTTGTCAATTTTTTTTACATGTTAAAAGACTTTTTATTGGCAAATTTTACTTTATCGGCAAATTTCCATGTCTACTTCTTGCAATTAATAGAGAAATATATATCAGACAAATATTAGGAAACAGGTAGAATTATAATTTAAATGAAAACGAGAGCATTAGATTTATAAATTTGTAAAATTAAATTTTGTTATATAACTAAAAAGACAAACTCTAGTAATGGCCTGCTTGTTCCAGATAGTATTAAAAACAGCTGTTATCCAAAAACACCCAATTTGTTCTCATTATTTAAACTGTCCAGTGTTCCTCATTAACAGAGTATGACAAGTACAGAAAAAATAATTTTTAAAAATCTCATCAAATTACATGTAATAACTGAGGTTTATACCAAGATATAAAGAAGCATTGATAAGGTTAAGAAGAAATAAATTTTGGCAAATTGAGATCTTAGATGGATCAGACTCCACCAGGTAGGTGTTCTTCTAGCATCAGAAGGGGACTATATAAGTGCCTGTAAACCTGATCAAGTGGGTAAGATTATATACTGTATACAGGTGGTTCTCCCAGTCAGTACTGGCTTTCTTAACTGAAGAGGACAACAGTTTAATCCTAAACTTTACTGCTCAGTGGTTGGAAAGGGATATTAGGCCCTGAACATTTCTAACACAAATGCACTGAGAAGAAATATTATTTCAGCATAAGAGTCTATACTCAAATAGAGAAATGTTCCCTATCAAAATTAGTCTTAAAACATAAAAAATTTAAAAACATTCACTGAAGACACTGAAATACTCCAAAAATGAAAAAGCAGAAAATACTGAAAAGTATGTGGTCAAAATAATTTACATTTTGCTACCCTAAAAGTATACTTCTTTTATTCTAAATTCTACTTACAGAGTATGCTAAGGTGTTTTAAAATTCATATGTCAAATATAAAAAGTCATTACAAATTTTATAAAACGATTCATAACCTGTAAAATATTTTTTGCTGTAATTAAAAAAAAATTAAAAGGCCTTAAACTCACTGTCGTGAAAGAGCACATTATCTAAGGGAAGAAACATCTCATTAGAGTTTCCACAAGTTGTTCTAAGTACAGCTCTGTTGGCAAAGGAGGAGCCTCAGGGCCCCTGGGTCTAGGAAGCATAGTTGAAGAAAAAATTGTATTTTTAGTTCTGCCTATTTCTAGAACAGATAAATTTGGAGATACATCAGTAGAATATAAGGGGTTTGTGCTGGATTTTCCTTCTGGATAGTATATGAAAGTGGGTGCTCTGAGGTTTTCAGAGAAAATTACTCTCATCTGAATTTGATCTAGAGAGGTTACTTGCAGCTCCATCTGGAAAATGGTCACAGCTGCTACATTTTAGTACTTTTAAATGTGCTAGTTTTATACTTTATCTGTTTAAACACTTCATCTGTAATCTTCTGGTATCAGGAAGTTCTGTGTCTTTTCTTACTAAATAGACTCAATCAATCTATCTTTGGGGTTTTCTTGTAAGTAGTCTTAACAATTTTCCAACCCTTTTTCTACTTGATGTTGGTATGAAATTTCTTCAGTGTCTTCTCTACTGAGTATTATTCTGCACATAGATGATCAAAATGTCTCTCAGCTATGTTTTTTTTTCACACAAGTACACAAATTTTCTAAAACTAGGGGAGTTGCAGGTTATGCTTTCAGCTTTTGAGCTTCCCTCAGTCCCCTTTTTAAAAGTTTCCCATATTTGCTCCATTGCTTGGGATTTTTTATCTGGTCTAGCTTTTGCTCTAGGTTGGGAGAGCAGCCTAGGAAGTATGATTTAAAGATGAACTTGAGCCATCGATCCCCAACAACATGGCTCCATAAGTGCAGTGGGGTTAAATTACATGGTGATGCATGGGTGAGAAGCTGATTGTAAAGAAAAGCTCTACTGGACAAGGTTTCAGCAACCTAAACCATCCTTTTTCACTTCATTCAGGTCCTCCTCAGTGAGGGACAGTGTGGTGGGCTCCATGGTGGAGGTAGGAGGTGTCAATTAAAAATAATGAAAATCATCTATATTTGTCCTCATTTTTACTATCCAGGACCATTCATATTTTGTGTAAATCTAGATTTCTATCTGGTATCATACTCCTTTTGCCTAAAGAACTCCCTTTAACAGTTCTTTAGTGCAAATCTCCTGGCAGTGAATTATATCACTTTTTGTTTAACAAAGCCATTATTTTTGAAAGATATTTTCACTGCATATAGAATTATGGGTTGACAGGTTTGTCTTTTGGGTTGTTTTTTTTTCTGTATGTATGTAAAGATCCTGCTCCACTGTATTCTGGATTGCATTGTTCTGATGATAAGTTGGCTATCTTTCTTTTCTTTCTTCTCTGTATATAATTTATTTTTCTCTGGCTGGCTTCAAGATTTTATGTTGATGTTTAGTTTTTAGCAGTTTGAGTATGATGTATCCTAATATTTGTGTATGTGTGTATGCACGTGTTATGGATTGAAACATGTCCCCAACAAAGATATGTTCACGTTCTAACCCCTGGTCCTGAGAATGGGAACTCATTTGGAAGTAAGATTTTCAAAGATTCATTAGTTAAGATGAGGCCTAAGTGAATCAGGGTGGGCCTTAATCACAAATGACCAAAGCCCTTATAAGCGGAGGAAGTTTGAACAGAGTAGTAGGAGACAGGAAGCACCAGACGGCCATGTGACCGAGGCAGAGATTGAGTTATGAATTACCAGCAAGCCCCTCCAGAACATTACAGACTTTAGAGTAAGCATCACCTTGCCTTGATTTGGGGCTTCTAGCCCCCAAAACTGTGAGACAATAAATTTCTGTTGTTTAAGCCAACCAGTCTATAGTGCTTTTTTAGAGCAGCCTTGACAAAGTAAGACAATGTTTATCGGCCATTATGTCTTTAAATATTTCTTTGGTTGTGTTCTTTTGGGACTCCATTACATGCAGTTTAGACT
>PVKH010003036.1:0-25715 GCA_004027955.1 Chaetophractus vellerosus | reverse complement strand
CAGTCTGCCCGCTAGGAGAGGTCCCCAGGAACCGAACCCAGGGCCTCCCATGTGGTTTCCCAGCGAGCTCTTTATCCACTGAGCTATCTAGCCGGGCCCCAAAAAAAAAAAAAAAAGTCTTTTAAACTAAATGAAAATACAACTTACAAAATTTGTAGAATGAAATGAAAACTGTGTATTAATTGGCTATTTTAGAAAATAGGAAAGATAAAATCAATAATCTAAGCCTCATTCATAGTAAAATAGAGAAAGAAGAACAACTTATATATCGTAAGTGTATTAGCCAAAGGGATGGTGATGCAAAATACTAGAAATTTGTTGGCTTTTATAAAGGGTATTTATTTGGGGTACAAGCTTACAGTTATCAGGCCATCAAGTATAAGTTACTTCCCTCACCAAAGTCTTTTGCCACGTGTTAGAGCAAGATGGCTGTTGACATCTGCAAGGGTTCAGCCTTGCTCTTCCTGTTAAGGTTCCATTGCCTTACCTTCTTCCAATATCAGCTGTAGCCTGTGATTAGTCTTGTCTTTCTCCCGGGGCTTGTTCCTCTCCGGGCTCAGCTGCTGTGCTCTCTCCACAAGGTCAGCTGTAGACTATCAGGCAAATGGCTTGTCTCTCTTCCTGGGACCTCTGCAATGTCTAAGGGAGCCTTCTCTCTTCTCTCACATATCTGCTTCTCTGTGTATTTACTTTCTGGGCTCCAGGATTAAAACTCCAACCTCCCTTTTCTGTGGTGTGGTTACTCTGTAAGTCCCCGCTCACCAAGGGGGCAAGGACTCAACATCCTACTGACGTGGCCCAATCAAAGCCTTAATAATTATTTAATCAAGTAAGAGTGAAACTTCTGAATCCAATATAATCTAAGGGTATCACTAGCCCAGAGGAACAGACCAGCTTACAAATATAATCTGTATTTCTTTTTGGAATTCATCAATAATATCAAACTGCCACTCTAGGGGATGGTCCGAACTCAGCCTGATACCTTTCCTACCACCTATAAATAAACCCTGTGCCTAGGATGATATTAACTTGGTCCTAGGATGGGATAATAAATGTGGATGACTTCCTTTTTAAGACTGCCTACATATAAAACACATTGCTTAGCAGATAAATGACTGCCAGCAAATTCCTTCCCCTATTACCCCAAACATATGTAACATTCACTGGCGACAGTTAGGCTAAAGTGGGCTTGTTTTATGATATCAGGCTAATCCCTCTCACTCTCCTGGGTGTAAGTCTGCTCTTGGCAGGGAGGGAGCAGGATCCTTCCAGGATGGCACAACAGGGCTGTGCATAAATCAAATCTTCTCCCTTTGTCTGCCACAGATTGGTTTAGGACCTTTTGGTCAGAGATATACTGACACCCACCAGTGAAGTTGGCCTTGTTCTCTCTTCCATGAGAATGAACATCTTTCCATCAGTGTTTGTCTGAGTCATGTTTTTGCTAGGTTGGGACCCTAGGACTGCTTTTCTGGGTGGCTGGCATTGTTATGCTCTGTGCCAGCCTCCCTGCAGTGTCTCCTCCCTTGGAGGTGGTAATGGTGTCTCACTTCCTGACCCATAGTTTGGAACTGTGAGCAGGGTTCCAGCAGTCTAATATTTTATGCCTTCAGAAAGCAAAATAAAAGAAATAAAACCAGGGTAGAAATCAATGAAATTGAAAGCAGGGAAACAACAATAAACTAAATCGAGACTAAAATCTACTTCTTTGAAAGGGTCAAAGAAATTCATAAACCTCTAGCCAGGCTAGCCAAGCTATGACAATAATAAGTTAAAATAATAAATGAAAGGGGGGCATCACTGCAGATCTTATGGACATTAAAATTATTATTTAAGAAAACTACAAATGTCTCCATTCACAAATTTGATAACCTACATGACAAGGATCAATTTCTTGAACTACATAAACCACCAAAACTGACACATGGAAAAATGGCCCGAATAGTCCAATAACTATTAAAGGAGTTGGATTATTCATTTAAAATTTTCCAAAAAAGAAAACATCAGACTAAGATGATTTCATAGGTGAATTCTAACTAATATTTACAGCAGAAAAACACCAATTCTACATAATATCTTCCAGATAATAGAAGAAGAGTGAAAAATGCCTAAATTCATCTATAAATCTAAAAATATCTTTACCAAATTTCTATTCAGAAAAAAAATACTGATGAAAGAAACCAAGGAAGCTCTATACAAAAGGAGAAATATTCCATACTCATAAATTGGAAGACTTAATATTACTAAGATGTCACTTCTATTTAAATTTATCTATATATGCAACGCAATCCGAATCAAAATCCCAGCAAGGCAGTCTGTTGATAATAACAAACTGATACTAAAGTTAATAGGTAAAAGACTTCAAATAGCCCCATGATACTGCTGAAAAGATTAAAGTTAAAGGACAAGAAACCAACTAATCCAAATATATTCAATAAACTTTTGACAAAAGCACAAACGCAATTCAATGGAGCACAGATGCTCTTTCAACCAATAGTGACGGAACAATGGGATATCCACTTGTAAAAAAATAAAATAACGATAAAAGTTATAATCTAGAAACAAGACTTACACATTACACAATACTTAACTCAAAGTGGACAATGGACTTAAATGTAAAATGTGAAACTATAAAATGTTTACATGAAAACATAGAGAAAAATTTGTGTGACCTTGGGTTTGGAGATGAGATTTTAGTTACAACACCAAAAAGTACAATTCATGAGAAAAAAATTAAGTTGGGCTTTGTTTAAATTAAAAAATTCTTCTCCACAAATGACACTGTTAAGAGCATGAAAAGAGTAATGTGAGACTGGAACAAAATGTGAACAAAGGGACTTCAATCCAAAATATACAAAGAACAGCTAAAGCTAAATGATAAGAAAGAAACAAATTTTTAAAAATGGGCAAATATCTGAGGAGACACTTAACCAAAGCAGATACACAGATGAAAAATAAGCATATGAAAATATGTTCAACATTATTTGTCATTAGAAAATGCACAATAAAACAATGAGACATCACTACACACCTATTTGAATAGCTAAAATGCAAAAATATGACAATAGTAATTGTTGCAAGGATTCACAGTAACACGAACTTTCATTCATTGCTGTCGAGAATGCAAAATGGTACAGCCACATTGCAAACACTTAGACCATTTATAACAAAGCTGAACATCGCCTGACCATGCAGTCTGGCAGTTGTGATCTTGGTCACTTCTCAGTTATTTGAAAACTTACCTGCACACAAAAACCTGTGTGAATGCTTACAGCAGCATTATTCATGATCATTAAAAATGGCAGACAATCAAGATGTCCTTCAAGAGGGGAATGGATACATAAATTGCAATATTACCATATAACGAAATTTTATTTAGCAATAAAAAAGAATAAGCTATCAAGCCATTTAAAGTCATCAATGAATCTTAAATGCATATCATAAGTGAATATAGCCGTTCTGAAAAGGCTGCACACTATGATTCCAATTATATGTCATTCTGAAAAGGGGGAAATGATAGATACTATAAATAGATCAGTGTTTGTGAGGGGCTTAGAATAGGGTTGAATACATGAAACCAGGTAGATTTTTTAGGGCATTTAAACTATTCTGTGTGATACTGTAATGGTGAACACATGACATTATGCATTTGTCAAAACTTATTGAACAGGATAAACTGTGAAGGTTAATATAATAAAATTATGGAAAAAACATTCAGAAGGTCAGGGAATCCCAGAATGGAATTCAGATTGACAAAAGAAACTAACTTATAAAGCAACTTAACTGAAGGGATTGAGGGAAAAGGTACAGATCTAAGTAACTTTGGTAATGACAGGGGTCTAAGGCAACAAAACAAAACAAAACTGCACATAGGCACGGTAAAAATGTTGAAAATATGTTTCCTGCAGGGTATGGATGAACAATTCCACTATACATGTATGCTTGTGTTGAACAATTAACTAAATGTATGATGGATGGGAGGTTACAGGACAGCAGGATGAGGACACTAGAATGATCTATGTAGTAGTAAAAATTAGAGTTGGAGATATCAGTATCAATTCATGTTTAGTTTTATGTAGAGTACATTTCACATATGACAGAGAGTGAGAATGATATGGCTGAATAGATAGATAGATAGATAGATAGATAGATAGATAGATAGATAGATAGATAGAGATAGGGGTACATACAGGCTTGGTATATGCACATAAATTAATTGCTTATTCTGTCACTTGAGAGGGTTTAGAAACAATAACTCTTCTATATCATGAGCACACCCAGCACAAAAACATTGATTTTGTAATATCGTCTCTACTGAAAGGTACAAGGGCTCCTTGGAGAAATAAGTAGTTCTTGGACATGGTCAGGAAATATACAAGAGGAGCCAGGATACTTTTATAGTCCCAGAAAGTAAGAGAGTGCTCACAAAATAAACAAACAAACCCACAAACAATGATTGTGTATGCCAGAGGCACAGAGGAGCCAAGTGAAAGAGATCCTAATGGGTCAAAGGTGGAAAATTTTGAGAAACAAAATAAATAATGAAGTAATGGATTATAACCAAAAGTATAAGAAATATCCATGAGTTAATCCTCATATAAACAAAAAAATCAAGTCAATAAGTAAATGAGAAGAAGAGACAAATCTTCTGTGCAAAATTATAAACAATTTATGTAGCTACTCTGCCTTGTGATGATGCATAACTCCCATTCTTTAAGTGTGGGATATCCACAGAGACTTCCTTTCAAAGAGCCTGGTATGGAAAGGTGGGAAAATCTTAACTATTCAGTAGAGAAATCTGAGAAACAACTATATCCACCAGCTGATGATCAACATCAGCAGTGATAAGTCGGTTGAAACTATGTGCCCTTGATATGATGCAAAGAAAATGATACTTTACCTCTGTGACCTTCCTCTCCAAAACCTATAAATTTCGCCTAATCATGAGAAAAACATAAAAACAATTCCAATACTGGGGTATTCTACAAAACATCTGGCCGCTACTCCTCAAAACTGCCCAGGTCATAAAAACAAGAAGTCTGAGAAAATGTCATAGCCAAGAGAAGCCTAAGGAGACATGCAAAACTAAATGTAAAGTGGTATTTTCAATGGGATCCTGGGACACAAAAAGGACCTTAGGTGAAAACGAATAAAATCTGAATATGATATGAATGATATAGTTAATAATATATCAATATCAGTTCATACTTGAAACATAGTACCATACTATTGTAAGATGTTAATAGTAGGGAAACTGGATGTAGGTATATCGGGACTTTCTATAAAATCTTTGTAACTTTTTTCTGAATCTGAAACTATACTAAAACAAATAATAATAAAAATATCAAGAAAATTGTCAGAGAAAATCTATATGGTAGGTATAACACACATTTTACAATGTATAAAGTAAATCTCAGAGATAGTAACTAACCCCATGTGTCACAAGCAGTAAAAAATAGCACTAGAAATTTCATTTAATTTCTCTGATCCTAAATTTTTTATTTGTGGTTAAACAAAACAATATACGATATAAAATTCTTCATGTAAAGAAGACAGTTCATACTCTGAAAGTATTTTCTAGGCTCAAGTACCCCCACACCAAAAGTTAACATAGATAGTAATTGAAATTTGATTGTGTAGTTATTAGGCTATTTTCCTCAAAAAAGGAAATAAAGTTGTATCTTGTGTGTTATCCCAGGGTGCCCTTCTGCATCCTGTAAAAGGATGTCCTTGAAAAAAGGCATTTCAAACTTTCAATGACTTTTTTAAAGCAGGCAGCCTTGAAGTAGCCACTGCTGAGTGACAGCTGAGCACACATTTCTGACTACTAGAAGAGTCATGTTCACAGTACATAAATATTCACAGAGATGGTATCTTTAAATATAACTTGCAAATATTCTGACAGTAAAAATGTACTTTCATGTTACCCAGAGGAATTAAAGTGAACTTTTCTTTTTTGCATTTGCTTTCAGTAGGTTTTAATAAAGTTACTTTCAATTTCAGCATCTGCTACATTGGCTTATATTTTCAAAGAAATTGTATGGTAATTTCAATTGAGCTTTTATTGGCCTTTACTAGTCCATTGAATTTCTGATATATGTTTCATGTCATAGGATATTTTTGTTTGCCCTTTACATCTTACATATATATAAACCTGTGCTGAATCTGGTACCCTTAGATAAATAATAATGCATAAAAAATCTACTAATTATTATGACACTCTGTGGAACACAGTACATCATTGATATGACAAACATGGAGCATAATCAACAGTTTTACTTTATTACTTTCCTCATAAGTACAAGGAATCTGAAACAGCTGATGCTTCTAAATTTAGTTCATAAAATTACAAATAAAAGAGGATTTCCACTTCAGGCCAAGATGGAATAACATGGATTGGATTTACTCTCCTGCTTGAAAAACTAAATCTCAAAGTCAATATATTAGACAAAAGCAATTTATTGTTCAGACATTGGACAGAGGCAGTACAAGACAGTAATCACTGAGAACTGGTAAAGAGACATGGTTTGTCCTACAATCTCCCAGCATACTCACTGGAAATTATTTCTTGGCTGCAGCACAGAGAGGAGGAACTCTGACACATACAGTGTCTGCAGGGAAAAACATTAGAAAAGAAAGAATCGGAGAGAGAAAGAGAGAGAGAGAGCTCAAGGTCTTCAGAAGTCCTCTCAAATTTTTAGCTGAGATCTGTTCAGAATCTGAGTGTGAAAAAACTACCCCAGGTTAGGGGCAGAATCACCTGAAACAGGCTGAGGGAACAATCCCTGGGCTCACAAAATGTGAGGAAATTTTCCTTTTCCTGTCCCTTGGAGTGGAAAACTTTGTAAATCACAGAGCCTTAGGAAGAGTAGTCAGACTACTCAGGTTCCACCTACAAAGCTACATACAGAGCTTAAAAATAAGCCTCTGAGGAAACCAGCAATTTAGCTGTGTCTCAGAAAAAAGCTCTGATAAGGTAAATGTGTATATAAGTATAAAGTAATTTTTATTACTTAGAAGTATTTAAAGGTGATTGAAAGATGCAGAAATAATAGCAAAGTATTGTGAGGCATTATATATGTCGAATTAAAATTTATGATAGCTATAGAACAAAGCCTGGTGAGTGGGTAGAAATTCAATTGGGAGCTTCTTACCCTACATATGAAATGGCATAATATTATTTGAATTTAGATTATGATAAATCAAAAATGTATTTAATCAACATTAAAGCAAATGCTAAAGAAAGAATTTGGTTGCTATGATGATAGAGATAATTGAAATCATTAAAATGACCCAAAAGAAGACAGAAAAAAAAGTAAAAGGGGAAGAAAGTAAAAGTTGGATAAATAGAAAACAAATAGCATAAGAATACACTCTATTTAAACACAACCACATGGATGAACACATTAACTATAAATGGTCAATAAAATATATATTGGGTCACCCCAATAAATAGGCAGGTGTTGTTAGTTGAGTAAAAGAATAGCAAAACCCAACTATGTGGTGCCTCAAATAATGGCGTTGCTTTAAATATAAAGTCATGGATACATTGAATTTAAAATAATGGAAAGAAATAAGCCCTCCTAACAATAATCAAATGACAGTTATAATTGCTACATAAATATCAAACAAAATAGTTTTCAGAGCACAGAATATGATTAAGGATAAAGACTAGATATCAATAAAGATTAAGTAGCTAATTCCTAAAAAGTTGTTAAAAGTATTAAAGATCTATGTACTTAATAAACAGATTTAAATTACAGTTAGCAAAACCTGATAAAACTGCAAGGATTAATAGACAAATTCACAATCACAGTTGGAAATTTCAACACCATTCTCTCAATAATTGGTAGAAAAAGTAGAAAGAAAATCAATAGGTTATAGAATACTTGAACTATGTCGTCAAATAACCCTAATAAGCTGACGTTTGTAGAATATTCCACTCAACAACAGCTGAATACATGTTATTTTAAAGTACACCCAGCTCATAAAATAAGATACTATATTCTGGGTTTAAAGTAAGTCTCAAAGAATTTAAAGAAATTTAAGTAATTAAAAAAAGATAATGACCAAAATGGAATTAAATTATATTAGTGTTAAATTTGATTAAAGCTAAGAATGAAATTATAAATCCATATCCAAAAGCTGTCTAGATAAAAAATACAAATATTTGGAAACTAAATAATACACATCTAAATAAACCATTAGTCAAAAAGAAAGCTTAGCTAAAACTTTTAAATAAATGAATGAATATCGAAATACTATGTATAAAAATTTGTGGGTGGTAGCTTAATCAGTGAGTGGAGGAAAGTTTGGAGTACGAAGCATATATAATTAAAAAAAGGAAATTCTCAAATCGATGTCTTCAGCTGACATGTTAAAATCTTAAAAAGGAGTAAATAAAACACTAAGCAGCAGAAAAAATAAATAAATATAAATTCAATACAATGTAAATTCAACAATATAAAGGAGAAAATTAATAGATCAAATCAATGAAACCAAAAATTAATTCCTTGAGAAAATTAAATGTCAATACACCCTGGCAAGTAGGTTTATTTCAAGAAGGATGGTTGTTCAGAACTTTGAAAAAAATGTCACCATATTTAATAGATGAAACAGGAAAAAAAACTATGATTATTTCAATAGATACAGAAAATCCAAAATCCATTCCTGATACAAACTCTCAGCAAGTTAGAAATAGTTGAGAATTCCCCCAATCTGGATAAATGGCATTTAAGATAACCATATGGCTAACATCATAGCTAATGATAAATTGAAAGTTTCTTTAAAATAAGTAATCAAGGCAAGGATGTCTGCTCTTGCCACTTCTATTCGACCTTGCAATATAAACTCTGGTCAATGCTATAAGGCAAGAAAAAGAATTTAAAAACTCCAGATTGAGAAGGAAAAAGTAAAATTTTTGTTGTCAGAGATGACATTTTCATATATGCAAAAATCCTTAATGGTACTTAAAAGCTTCTAAAATTAATAATTGATTTTAGTATGGTTGCAGTATACAGTATCAGTGCACAAAACTTAATTTTATTCATATTTATAAAATGAATTTCAGAATCAAAATTAAAATAATATTTACTATAGCAATAGACATAATATTTATAAGATAAAACTGGCAAATGATGTATAATACCTATATATTAAAAATACAAAAATATTGCTGGGAAACTTAAGGAAAATAATAAATGGAGAGATAAATTGTATTCATAGACCAAAAGACTAAATATTGTGAAGATTTTAGTGCTCCTGAAATTGCTCTACATGTTCAACACAGACTCAATCAAAATAATTACAACAGGATTACTTTCAGGAACAGTCAATCTGATTTGAATGAAACTATAAAGGACTTAGAATAGCCAAAACAACTTTAAAATAGAAAAAACAAATTTAGAGGAATTATCTAATCTTACTTCTCTGATTATTATGAAGCTGCAATAATCAAGATAGTCAGTTTGGTCTTAATGTATATAAAGGGGAATAAATCAGTGGAATAGAATAGACTGTACAAAGATAGATTGACATATCCAGTTTACTTACAACAAAGGTACAAAGGAATTCAATGGATAATGGTTAGTCCAATTGTGCTGGAACAGTTAGATATCCATTTGTCAATGAAAATTAACTGCAACCCAAACCTCACCTCATATACCAAGTTAAATCAGATTTGAGTTAACTCAGTGGTGGTCAAGAGGAAACATTGTGGAGGCTTGGCGATCTAGGCAAAGAAGGAAAAAAGAAACAAAGATGCTGAAAATGTTGGGCTACTGGCTAAGTGATACGATGTGGCAGAGGAGGCAGAGCAAGAAGAGAGTATATCTCAGGTCCTGTTTGCAAGGGCAAGTGGAAGAATAAGGAATGTATGCTTATCTTTTCTTCCAGAGGATAAATTTCAGAGCATGACATTTAATGCAAGACAAAAATGTTGATGCTTCATTCTAAAGCAGATCCTAAAGTGGATCATAAAGATAAGTTACTTTTTATCAATGAGGTCTGGAAATGACCAACTTCAATAACGGTATCTATTCTGAAGCCAAGAAAAAAAACCAAAATCTCTATATGTGGCTCTCAAATTCACTTTATGGCGATCTGCTAAATTCCTTTTTCAAAATATTCATATTTTAGCTGAACTAAAGCTGACTGGAAACTGTCTGGAAGGTGTTTGGCCTCTTTTGTGTTTTGACCTTTTGATGAATTATCACATGATGCTTTGTTAAAAGAGCTCTTAATTCAGATTTTTTGTATACCATGGTATCATTCCAAAAGCCAGCCGTTTGTGGACCATGTGTTTACTCTCACCATTTTGGATAACAGGATATGGTTTTGGAACTTTTAGATTACAGTAGATGCTGCTTTTGTAGAAATAGAGACCTCGTTTTGTCATAAATCTCATAAATATATTCCAGGGAAGTTTTGGAGGATGAACTTTATATGAAAATCCTCATTACCAGTCACCAAACATGCACTGGCATATCATGAAATCCATTACAGCTGTGAAATACAGAGAAACAGCAAGTGAAATATGTGCAGAAACTGAGAAAGAAAGAACCAAAGGCTTTTCTTCCACATGATCCCACTGAAGATGCTTTTTGCTATTCCAGTTGTGGAAAAACCCATAGAAATACAGAGCCAAAAGTCGATTTGAAAGCAAAAAAATAAAAAAAAAAGGCTGTGCAAATGGCAATGCAAATTGAACCAGAAGATGAACAGGAGGAATACAAAATGAATCAATGAATAACTGCTTTTTTTAGTTATTTTTATTTATTTTTTGTATCCTTTCATTATCTAGAACTGTCTTAAAGCTAATTAGTGTGACATTTCAATGAAAGAAAAATAAATGCCAAGGTTTCTTGTGACTTCAGTAGTCCTATATTTTTCTAAATAAAATAACCCCAGAAAAAAAAATTGATCATAGTCCTAAAATGTAAAACTTAAAACTCTGAAATCACTAGAAGGATGAAGGGAAGATTCAAGTTAATATTTCTCGCATGTGACATGACAATCCTGACCATACAAAAGAAAAAACTGGAAATTTGGACTTCATCAAAATTAACAATTTCTGTCTTAAGACATTTCAGGCACTGAAAATACAACACACAAAGTGGAGAATACATTTGAAAATTTCATATCTGACACAAAACTTTTATCTATAATATTTTAAGATCTCTTACAACTCAACAATATGAAATGAACAACCTATTTTTTTAAATGTTCAAAAATTTGGAAAGTCACTTTATGATGTGCAAATGGAAAATTAGCACATGAAATCATGCTGAACATCGTTAGTCACTAAGGAATTGAAAGTTAAAATGAGTAGAAGGTCTAAAATTAAAATGTTGACCACATCAAGTGTTGGTGAGGATATGGAGAAACTGGAACTCACATACCACACTGCTAGTGGGAATGTAAAATGACATAAACACTTTGGAAAATAGTATGACAGTTTCTGAAAAAAGCAAAAGTTCACTTAATATGACCCAGCCATCCAACTACTAGGAATCTACATAAGATAGATGAAAATATATATCCTTATACACACATACACATGAATGGTTATAATAACTTTATTTGTAAAATCTGCAAACTGGAAACAACTAAAATGCTTATAAATATGAGGATGGATAAACACATTACAGTATATCTATATAATGGAACACAACTCAGAAATAAGAAAGAATAAACTATTGTTACTCGTAGTATATATGAAAGTACACACTGTATGATTCCATTTAGATAAAATCCGAGAAACAATGAACGAATAATGACAAAAAGCATGTCAATGATTGTCTGGGGACGGGAGTAGTGGAGGGGACAAGAAAGGATGAGAATGAGGAATGATAAAGGGGTCTGAGGAAATTTTGGGGGTAATCTATATGTTTATTACTCTGATTGTGGTGATACATATAAATGAAATGTGAAAACATAACACTTACAGTCAGAGTTGTAAAATGACCCCCTAAATCCATTCCCTGTGTACACATACCTTCTTCCAGTTGTGCTATTAATCACTAATATAGGAGTTGCTGTGATAGGATTTGCAAATGTAATTAACATCTCAAATCAGTATACTATAAGATGATCCAGGTATGGATGAGACCTTGAAATCTGAATATAGTCTTAAGAGATATAAAAATGAGAATTTGAAGCACAGGAGAAATTTGGTATGATCTTGATGGCTTGGACACGGAGGGAATGACATGGCAAGTGATATGAGAAGCATTTAAAAGCTGAGAGCAGAAAGGAAACAGGCACATGGGTCCTATAACCACAAGATACTGAAATAAGAAGAATGAGCTTGGAAGTAGATGTGGAAGTAGAGCCTCCACCAAGAACTCAGTCTGAACAACACCTTGATTTGACTTTACCTTATTCTGAGCAGAGAATCAAGCCTCAACATGCCAGGCTTTTGAAATACAGAACTGTGAGATCATAAATGGGTAAAATTAATTATGTGAAATTTGTTACACACAATAGAAAACTAACACAGTACTGACATGTACACGTGCAGTTTTTTGAATGTCAGTTATACTTCAATAAAACTGTTTTATAACATCAACCTTTTTGAAGGCTCCCCTGTACCCAAAGAGTTTGTAAGCCTCCTCTTTTATGCTAAAATATGTGCAAGAATTTGCTTTGTCATAGGGTTCCTTCCAAATCAGTATAGGATGGTGGGGTAAGACCAATATTTTGAATGTGAGCTCTGCTATAGTCTAGCTTTGTGACCTTGGGTTAATTAATTAATCCCTTCTTTATATCTCAATTTCATTCATATATAAAATGGGGGGTATTAGTACTTACATCACAAGTTTGATGTAAGGCTGATTGTTAACTATTATTGGTATTACCCTGTAGTTGTCTATTATTTCCCCTCTCACACCAGAATGTAAGCTCCTTAATGGGAAGGCCTCATTCACCTTTCATTGATTGTGCTTTTGTTGTGGTGCTGGTGGTTGTTTTGGGCCTTTAACACAATGCCTATTTTAAAGAATTTATTTATTTATATTGGGTGAATGAATGAATAAATGAACAAATATTATACTCTATATGTGTATGTAAGCATATAAAGGAAAAATATATTATTTATAGCTGTTCTTTTTCAATTTTCTTCTGTTCTCAGTAATGCCACTTTTTTAAATTAGAGAAGTTATGGGTTTACAGAAAGTAACCTCACTTTTATATTGCATTTTTAAATGTCATGGCACTAAAACTAAATATTTTATTATGATGCACATTCCAAAGTGAATAATGATGAGGATATTAAAATTTAATGTTACACTGATTACATAGCTTCTCCTACTCATTTATGAGGATGTTTGTTGATGGTTAAGAGTTATTTCCTTCCATTTCGCAAGTTAGTGAGCAAACATTCCCTTCTAAAGCATATTCAGTGATAGTTATTATTATTTTTTTTTAACTTTTCTAGTTATTTTAGAAATGACCAAGTTTCATTATATACCTGTTTAGGAAGAGAAGTAATAAAATGTTGCTGAAATAATCAATTGAACTGCACCAAGTAATTAACTATTTTTCAGAGACTATCAAAGTTGTTTCTTAGA
Source organism: Chaetophractus vellerosus (assembly GCA_004027955.1). NCBI lineage: Eukaryota > Metazoa > Chordata > Mammalia > Cingulata > Chlamyphoridae > Chaetophractus > Chaetophractus vellerosus. The sequence goes on along the minus strand of PVKH010003036.1, from coordinate 12,147 downwards.
ACAAATTATTTGAAACAATAAATAAGTTTGAAAAAATATAAAAAACAATAAACTGCTCCTTAGAGAAAATAATATACATTTCTTTTATAATCTCTGTTCTTGAACATCAAGAAAAATACGTAGAGTTCATACAACTAGATTCTCCTACAATAATCAATGCAGCATGAATAAGGAATGTATATCATTAAAATATTTTCATTGTACAGATAAAATTGTAATGAAAAGTTGGAATAAAAGATTACTAAAGCACAGAGTAGAAAAATAATAATTGTCCTAAAGGGTAAATAATAAAGCAGAAATAAAATTGAAAAAAAATAAGAAAAAAAATAGATGCTATCGTTTTTATTAGGGTTTCTTTTGCATTTCATTTTAAAAGCATATTTGAAAAGTAAAATTATTTAGCAATAAGACTCAGCACATTTTTAAGGTTTATGACTTAGTAAAGTGAATTATTAAATAAATTATGTTGTGTCTTTTATACTTAAACACACACACAAACCTATGCAGGACTGAAATGGTCCTTGTACCATAATATTGTTCAGAGGAAATAAAGAACTAAATGGAATAAGTAAAAATGTTATATAATATATGAATAATGAATAAAACAAAATAACTTATGATAGTATTTGTGGCTACTTATTATATTATATATTTTTGTGTCTAAATTATAAAAAACATTATACTGAGAAAATTCGTACATTTAATTTAATACAATGAAATTAAAGAAACTATTTGCACTTCAGAAATCATGAATACAGTTTATATCTAAATGGAAACTTGTATAATCTAATTTAAATATATATGAAAATAAAAATTAATTGTCAATCTATAAAGAGGAAATAGATCAATAGGGATAAGCACCCGATAAAACAGTGAAAATGGACAATAAAAAGAAATTTTAGGAAGGAAAGAAAAGCAAATTATTTTAGGCTTATGAATAAAGTATGTATGTATAAAAACAGCAATATGCATTTTAACTAATATGATTGATAATTTTTTAAGCAAATCAATTTTATTGATACATATTAATAAAACATACCATTCACCCAAATTGTACAATCAATGGTATTTGATATAATTATATAGTTGTATATTCATCACTTCAATCATTATTAGGACATTTTCATTATTCAATAATAATAATGATAATAAACAAAACACAGACAAAAAAAATAAAAATTCTTCACCTCTCAATAATTTTAAGGTTAAAACCTTATTCTGACAATTATAAGGTAATGTAAGGGTATCGGAATGCATGCAAATGAACCATAGAATAATTTGAGAATATGTTGCCAAAGCAGCAAAATTGTTTTCATTTTGTGAGGCAAAATGTAGCTTCTTCTAATCTATGTTAAGAAAATGATAAAAAATATGCACAATATTTTGGTGTGTTTATGTGTGTGTGTGTATGTGCAAGCTTGTTCCTATACTTGCATTATTTACTACATTGAGAAATACATACCATCCAAAATGTCATTCATAAGGGGTTGTTAATACCACTAAGCATTAAAAAGTGTGCTGTTAAAAGTAAGTGAAATATAATGGAAAATTTATCATGTGGAATTTTATTTATTTATTTATTTTTTTTTTTAAAGATTTATTTATTTTATTACATATCTCCCCTTCCCCCCGCTGCGGCGACGCGCCGAGAGTGGTCACTGCGCAGGCGCGGCTTTCCCCGCTTGTGGGTGGTCTCTGCGTCCGTTCACGGCCGGCGCTTGCTTCAGTTCGCGGGTGGCTGGCTGCGCTCCATCCGCAGGCGACCTGCCCTGCCCGTGGCGGCTCTTGCCCTGTCCATGGCAGCTTCTTGCCCTGCCCACGGCGGCTCCGGCCCGCCCATGGCGGCTTGCCATTCTCAAGGCGGTCTGCCCGCTAGGAGAGGTCCCCGGGAATCGAACCCAGGGCCTCCCATGTGGTATGCCGGCACCCTATCTACTAGGCTATCGAGCCGGCCCTCATGTGGAATTTTAATAAGGAAATTAGATGGATGCAAATTATAGAATTCTACTTTTTTATGCATTTTACAAAGAAACCCATACATACATGAGATCACATCCACAAATACACAAATCATAAAAAGGGAATATACAACATACGTATAGTACTTATTACTAGATGGTAGGTTTAAAGGTCAGTATTTTTTGTATCTCAGCATTTATTCATATTCTATTATTTTTATTTACATAACTAATAAGTACCATTTTGAGATAAAATAATCAATAACATGTGAGCTAAGCAGAAGATAAAATGACAAATTTCTCAGATCCCTTCTCAAATGACTATGTACCATAGCCATAACCTGACCTCTCTAAATTTACCTTCTCCTCCTAAAACTCATGCTCATTTATTCCCAGTCATTTGGAAATGTCAGGTTATGATATTTTGGGGGAATCCTTGTTTTTTATTCAAAATGCAGGCTATACACGAGCCTTCCATTGGTTTTTGCACATTTTCCTCTCTTTGCTGATTACATTTTTTCCCTACTTACCTATGTGCATTATTCCCTCACTTCCTTTAGGTATCTGCTAAGGGAAATTCTTACTGACCTGACTAAACTAGCATATCCTCATCTTGATCTTCCCCATCTAACTCACCCTCATTTACTGTTGTTGATACCATTTATCATTGTCTTTGCATTATGTGTTTATTTGTTTAGCTAAAATGTAAGTAATGGAAGGCAAGGGAGTGTTTATTCCTATGGTATTTCTAACACCTGGACAGTGCCAAGCATATTCTCAGTTTTTGATAAGTATTGTTGAATTTTTAGAGTAAGAGAAATAGTGAAGGTCACATAATCATATATATTTTCTCCCTAAACTGAATGCACTTATTAACTTTTATTCATTTTCATATCCATTTAAAATATTTCCATGTTATACCTTTTTCAGATGAAAAATATATAATGAGTTAGTGACCTACCTAAAGTACACAATAAGCAAACAGAATTTTTATTCCAGAATGCTCTCCCTGAACTGATTTAAGTAAAGCGCTTATCCAGAAGGCATAGCAAGTTGGCTTGATCTGCTAACCTGTGTGCAAGAAAGATCTTTAATGTACAGGCTTCTTAAAGTTATCTTCAGCTCCTAAGTCTGAAAAAAGAGAAAACATTGCTTATGAGTTTCTCAGAGATTCAGACTGTATGATCAGTTTGTATGTTCTAGAGAGAAGTTTTGCTATTTAAGATACAAATTCTGAAAAATTAACTTTCCAACATGATTTTGCCTGATTTTGTCCTCTTACAAAACACATTTGCATCCCTATTTTGTTTTCTTTCCATCTTTAAACTAAGAGTTCCATGAGGACAGAAGTTTTGCTCCAGAAATTCTGCCAAAATTACAGCAATTACCTAAAATCACTTGGCAAACCTTAGTGCCAAGTGAAAAGTAGCATAAAAGGTACATTCTAAATGATAGTAATTATTTACATTTGCATAAACACTTTATAGTTTATAGAATTGTGTGTGTATACATACATATATATACAGACCAAATTCTATAATCTATAAAGATATGAATATTTAAATATATAGATACATGTTCCTTTTCATCTTTATAAAACCCCATAAGGCAGAAAGGCAACGTAATAGTACATTCTTTCCCAGCTGAAAGAGAAAACAGTCTCAAGGAGATTGAGCAGTTTACCACAGCACATCAGGAAAGAGACAAAGCAGGAAGAGTTCTCTCGACTTTTAGTGAAATATACTTTTCTTTACACCAACATTCCTAGGCAATATCTATTTCTAATTTTGAGTGAGATGATCATTTCTTATGTTTAATTTTATTGTGTGTGTGTGTTTTACCTAAGATATATTGGTTTGCATAGCACGTTTTTATCTTCAATACTAAAATCTTTATTTGGAGACATGGCAACATTTAGATTCAGTTGCATCAACCAGGATAGGTTATCTTATGTTGCAGGAGCAAAAACTGTCACATCTTCAATAGCTGTTCCTTATGCTACCTGCCCAATGCATGTGAGAGGTAGGGAGGAGAAGGACTATGCTCATCCTATCACGCAGGGACAGTTGGCTTTAGTCTTCATGGCAACATGTGCTTCCACAATCCCTGGGTCAGGAAAGTGAGTCCCAGAAGGAAATAAGTACTTGAAACCCCAAAACATCTTTGAGTTCCCAAAATCAACTGCCCGTATGAAATATCAATAGATGTATAATTTAAAACATACAAAGTTCTACTTAATTTAATCTACATATATTTACCAAGCACCTAACAGGTAGCAAAGTGTTTATGTCTTTAGAGTCTAGGAATGAATAAAAACTCTCCTTGCCCTCATATCAGTTAAATCCTGACAAATAGTGATATGCAATACACAAGTACTACATACTCAAATTGATGTCACATAGGGAGAGTTGCTTTGAGTAAATGGAAGCAGGTTTTTATTAACATCTGACTGGCTGTGGAATAGGAGTGACTACTTTGATTGATGGAAGGGGGAATTTCTCTCTGAGGAGATGATATTTGATCAGGGACTTAGGGTGGCTAACTGTCCCAGCCTGCCTGGGATGAGAGGATTCCTGGAACATAGGACTTTAAGTTTTAAAACTTGGAAAGCCCCTGGGAAACCGGGATTAGTTGCTCACAACAGATGTGAATGAGGAGAAGGACCTAGGCATGTAAAAGCCTGCTGGGCATGCCTTGTAGGCAGTGGTAACAGGAAGAATAAACACTTCAGTCAACTATCTGGAAAACAAATACTGTAATAGTGAATGCACTATCCTTTTGGTAAAGCAGAAAATTTAAGACATTGTGGTAGATTGTATTATGTACCCTGGGGGTGGGGTCCAGAGTCGGGGTACATGTTCTTAATCTTTACTCTCATTCCTGTGAGTATGAAACCATTGCAAATGCGGGCCAACTGAATCAGGAAGGGTCTAAGTGCTATATTACTGGGAGTGTTGTAAAAAGGAAAGCCACAGAGAGGAGCCAGAAGCTGGAAACTGGAGGAGAAAAGTGAATATATTTCCATGTGATGGGAAAGTCAGTGTAGATTGCCAGCCAGCCCGAACACTACCAACCTGAAGAAAAAGCAATACTTCTAGCCCCTCAAACTGTGAGCCAAGGAATTCTTGCCGGTTCATCCAAACCATTGTGTAGTATTCGTAAAAGCAGCTGGGAAATTAAGACAGATGATTTAAAGCTATTAATCAAGACAACAGAAAGAGGAATGGGATCAAAAGTATCTGCTCACTACGAATCTCTCTTTTTAAATTAGTTTCCAAGATCAATCAACCTAATTCCATTTTATTATCGTGACCCCTGGCTGTTTAAGTCATGCATTTAGTTAACAAGGAGATATAGATGGACATATGAGTGTACATGCTTTACTGTAATAATTATATAGAACTATATTCTGGCTCTACCTATTCTTTAGGATGCCGAAAATATTGTAAAAAGCCGCTTCCGGTCTCCCCCACAACCCACATTTGGACTCCACTGAGTACATCAATTGTCAGCTACATTAAATAACTTGATCAACAATGCTGTCTGCCTTTGGAAGTGGCTCTCAGATTCTTCTCTCAGTTGTGATTTTCCCTCTGCTCTAATTATAAACTGTGGTGCCTTGGAATCATATTTAAGTTAATTTACCATCAGTTTCCTTATCTGCAAAAATAGTACAATGATAGCAAATACATGTGAATATTGTCAGTATAGGTGAAGTGAATTAAGTGAAATGAGGACACTAAAACTTCCTTTTGAATTTTTATAATTGGGATAATGTAACACATCAAAGAAAAATTCACTTGTATGCCTTAGATAGTGTTTTAGTTTGCTAAAGGCTACCAAGGCAATATACTAGAAATAGGTTGACTCATATAATGGAGATTTATTAGCCCATAAACTTACTGTCCTGAGGCCATGAAAGTGTCCAAATCAAGGCTTAATCAGGAGATGCTTTCTCCCCGAGCTGCACCTCTGAGTGAGCAGGCACATGTTGGCATCTGCTGTTCTCTCCCTTCTCCTCCAGGCACCATTGCTTTCAGCTTCTGGCTTCCTCTCTCCTGGCTTCCATTGATTTCAGCTTCTTACTCTTGTGATGTTTTCTCTCAGCTACCGTAGGTTCCTCTCTGTCTCTGTGTCCTTCATTCTTTATATATTTATCCCATTTATAATTGACTCCAGGAAGACAATTAAGACCGACCTTGTGTCACATCCTACTGAATTGATCGAATGATAGGTTTGCACCCACAGGAAGGGATTAGCTTAGGAACATAATTTTCTGGGGTCCACAAAAGACTCAAACTACCACGGATAGTATATGTTTGTATATTATTTGCTTTCTTACATTGTATAATCTCAATTTGAGCTATGTAGTAGCCAGAATTCTAAGGTAACCTCAATGACACTCATTCTCTTTCCTTAATGTGGGCAGAATTGCACATAATCACTACTTTGATTATATTAAAGGCAAAAGAGATTTTGCTGCTGTAATTCAGGTTACTAATAAACTGACTGTGTTAGTTAAAGAGGGATTATCCAGGTGATCCTGACCAAGTCATATGAGCCCTTCAACTTTGGACCTTATGGTCAGAGGCAGAGAAGGAAAAAGTAATTCACAACATAAAATTTAACTTCCCATTGTTGGCTTTAAAAATGTAGGGGGCCACATGACAGGAAACAATGGGCAGCTTCTAAGAGATGATACAGATGCCTGGAAGAGTAGATTCTGTTAAGCGGAATGAGCTTGGAAGTGGGTCCTTCCCTAGAGTCTCCAGATAAAAGCCCAGTCCAGACAATATTTTGAGTGTGAAAAAAAGTAAGCAGAGAACACAGTCTTATATCTTACATGCAGGAACGTGAGATCTCGTGTGAATGTTCGTTTAGGTCATTAAGTCTGTGGATTTTTGTTATGCAGCAAGATGAAACTAATACAACCAGGATCTAAATTGTCAAATTTCTGAGCTCTGTGATGTAGATAGAAAACAAGATTCATCCATTACTCATGGTGTTGTTGTGAAATATCTATAACAGTGTTGTGAAATAAAAATGTGTGAACCAAAATTCAAGCCACCTATGCAATTTTAAGTTTCTTATTAGACATATTAATAGGAGTAAAGAGAACCTGATAAAATTTATCAGTTATGTTATTTAAGATTATAACCCCAACCATCATCATTCAAAATGTAATAAATATTAAAATATTAGGGAAACAGATGTGGCTCAAGTGATTGGGCTCCTGTCTACCATATAGGATGTCCAGGGTTCAATTCCCAGAGCCTCCTGGTGAAAGGCAAGCTGGCCTGGTGGTGAGCTGGCCCAAGCAGAGAGCTGGCGCATGCAGAGTATTGGCCCATGTGGAATGCTGACCTGTGCAGGAGTGATGGCCAACTCAGGAGTGCTGGCCCATGCAGGAGTGCTGGCCCACATGGAATGTCGGCCCATCTGGAGTGCTGGCGCAAGATGACGTAACAAAAAGAAACACAGAAGAGAGAAAATAAAAGACACAGCAGACCAGGGAGCTGAAGTGGCGTAAGAGACTGAGTGCCTCTCTCGCACTCTGAAAGGTCCCAGGATCAGTTCCTGGTGCTGCCTAAAGAGAAGAAGACACAGAGAGCAGACAGAGAGCACAAAACAATGAGGTAGAGGGGAGAAATAAATTTTTTAAAATATTAATGAGTTATTACATCTTTTGTTACTTTGATTTTTTTATTGTCTTTAAAATCCCAAGTGCATATTTATACTTAAAACACATCTGGACTAGCTACATTTCAAGTGTTCAGTAGCCTTGCATGGCTAGCAGCTACCATTTGGGCAGCACAGGTCTAGAACTTATGAGGCTATCTGTTTATTACAGTTCTTCCCCTCCCCCTCCTCTCCTTGCCATCAACATAATACACATAGTAAAGGACAATCTTGACCATGCCAAACTTCTATTTTGACTTTTATGAACATAAATTGAAATTAATAAGAGAGCATTCATATTTCAGTTGGAGTGTATTTGGGGCCAATGGGAATAGTTTGGATGCTGACACAAGTTAGCAGTCAATATAAGAAGAAAGATACAAGGATTTTAAAAATTATTATGCATTTTCAATGCAGTAAGAGATATGAAAATTGTTGCAGAAATCTCTTAATGTCAATCATCCCATCACTATTATTTGTATATGTTTGATGTGATCCTTTCAGAGAATAGTCATCTGCTTATCAGTTTAGATAAGATTCGGTTGGTAATTAAGGATTCATATATTTCATGGAATTAAGGAATGGATGTATTTGCATGTGACAACATTCACTTTCCTAGTGATATTTAAAAGAATAATAAGGGAAGTTGAGGACATAAAAATAATAAAATATTACTACTAGTATTATATATTGGTCTATTGATGAGTGATTTCTGTCTCTGTGTGTGTGTGTGTATGTGCATGTATAGTGATATCAGATGCTGTCTTAAAACAAAGAGTGGAATTGTCAAGGCAGATACACAGAAATCATGGATCTTTCCTGTTGGACTTTTCTAAAGGTTTATATGATACAGGCAAGCACAGGCATGGACAAGACATTACTTTCGAAAAGTGCTCTAATCTATCAGACGCAGCTTCCAAAAACATGTCTTATTTTGTACCCTGCACTATGACACATTTTGGTTTACATTTAACTGAATTTATCACAGTAATAAGTTTTCCTTTTTGAATATCTACTATATAACAGATGTTTCATGCATATAATTTTGAATAATCAAAGCAAAAATGAAGTGTGAAAATAATTTTCCCGACTCTACAAAGACAGAACAAGAGGCGCAGAGAGATTCATTAATTTGCTCAAGGCCAGTGTAAAAGCAGTGATAGAGGACCAGGATCCAGTTCTTCTGCTGACAAAAAGTTTATTAAATGGAGCAATTTTGGTTTGGATACTTTTCCATTTTTATTCTGTAAATTACCGAAGAAAACATGTTTATGTGCCTACCTTCCATTCTCTAAAGAGCTATGTCCCTTTGAATCCATAATTCAAGTTTATTTACAATAATCAATTCTATCTGAGCAGGTAGAGCCTGTTAAATTATTTTCTAGATAGAAACCCTTTTCCACTAACAAATGCCATTAAAATGTTTACAAAGAGTTTTATTTGAAGACAAAGGCATGGTGGTCTGGATGAGGTCATTTATTATCCTGGTTGCCCCAAGGTAAAGCTGGAATGAATTGCAGGACCTTTGTTAAATCTTCTTCCCTAGATTTTATAGTCCAATTTTTGGCAGTATGTAGTATTATTTGTGGATATTTACATCTATGTTTATAAATTATATACCTATTGAAAAAAAATTCTGCACTATTGAAATAAATGACATCAAAAGCTTAGTCTGGAAACTATGATCATAAAAATACTTCATTCATTATATAATATAAATATAAAACATAACTAATATGCACTTACAGAAATCCATTAATTAGATATTCACAGCAACTATGTGAGATTAGTATTTTTATTCCCAGTTTACAAATGAGGAAAATGAGCCTTAAAAATATTAACTTCTCCATAGTCTCAAAGAGAGTGAGCGCCTTAACTGGTATTTAAACTGATTTTTGTCTGATGCTAGTATATACACTCTGTGTGTGGGGGGAGGGGAGGTGTGAGAGAGAGAGAGAAAGAGAGAGAGGGAAAGAGAAAGAAAGAGACAGAGACAGAGAGACAGAGACAATATGGAGTAAGAGAGATGGGAGGGAAAAAATAAAAATAATGAGCCAGTCAGCTACAAAGTGCTTGAAATATCAGTTACAATTTTTTTTTTACAGTCAAACTGTTTATAACCATTAACTTCTGTAAAGCATGTTGTGTTTGTTTACCTCAGAGAAAAATAAATCAAAATGTTGCCATCTACTTTCCTACTAAATGAATGTTAATGTGTGTATAATGGCTGAATTGTACAAGAAGATAAAGGGTGGTAGAAATGAGTAGGAGACTTTAATGGCATGAAGAAAGACAAAAACAATCTGGCTTAGGAAAATCTTTTGATTTATTTATTTGTATGAGCAAAATAAAACTTTAAGGATGTGAACAATGCAGCCAAAATTAACTTTTTTTCTTCCCTATTGTGGTTGCTCCATGTAAAATTTCCCTGTATTTATTCATTTTATCTTTTATATTTGCAGGAAGTTCAAGCATATCCTCTTTGTCACAATACATAACAAATGTAACTTGGAAATGGCATGGATAAGAAAGTACTTCTAGGGGTTTTATAAGTATTTTTTTTTCGATTTTTAAAAATTCATAGACATTAAGCATGAAACAAGTTAGCATAAACACTAATGTTTTCTTAAAATCAGCCTCAGCACATACTTGGTAATAGTTTAATAATTATAAATTATTATAAGTTTATTATAATAATTATAAATTATGCTTATTATAACTTTAATAGTTATTAAAAGGTCCTTTCATCAATTGAAATAAATCATCCACACCAACTCAAGGTGTTGGTGGGGTGGGGTGTGGGAATATATATTTTATGCATGATTGTTCTGTAAACCCACACATTCTCTAATAAAAACAAATTTTTAAAAATAATTTAAAAAATCAGTTTCAGAATTACATTTTAGTGCTGGACAGGCATATGGTGATTAGGAGCTTCCAATCAGACAGTGTGAGATCAGAATCCATCTCAGTCATTTACTTGCTGTGTAGCCACAGGCACCTTATTTAACCTGATATGTCTCAATGGGTTGGCGGTTAGTATTAAATGAGATCATGTGAAGCACTTAGCCACATTTAATACATATAGGTTATTATTACTTTTATACTATTTTTACACAGTGGCACGAAGTTTTTTAAAATTCATATCACCCCTAGACTGCATTTCAAATTAAATGTGTCAAATTTAATTAAGAAGAGAGAAGAAAAGAAATGCATATTGAATGCTAGACATTATAATGGACACTGTTATACATACTGTATCCCACTTAGCTTTTATAAAAAACTTCTGGGTCCAAATTTTTTTTCTATTTTCCATATTATACAAAGGCTTAACAAGTTTAAACAAATTATACAAAGTAACACAGCTAATATGTGTTGGTGCCAAAAATTCAGCTCCAGAAAAAGGAGGAAGGATTGGTGAGAGCATGAGGAAAGGATGAAGGGTGTAATAACGATTAACAAAATGTTTTAACAGGTATTTATATATCTTTATATGTAAAGCCCTTAGTATATACTAAATGCCCAGTACATATTAGTGCTTTTTTGTTGCTGTTTTTCTTATTACCCATTCTATGCCAGTTTCCTTCAGTGCTTCTTCATTCACACAGCAAACATCCAATTGAATTCATAGCCTCAATTATGCACAAGAAAATCCACATGTTCATTCAAATCACTATTGTCAGACATTATAAGCACTATAATGGAGTAATACATTGATTGAAAAAAATGTTATTTAGTGGTTAATATTATCACTCTGGTATTTTGGAGGAAGACATCAACTTGTGAACATACAGGTTTCTTATCGTTACCTGGATGACCTTCAGATAAATGCAATTGTAGATGATAATGATATAGATAAAGCCTTCTGACACTAGGGAATGGTGGATATGGATTTTATAACTCTGTGTCAGATAAAACTCTGGATAGAGCTTGAAAAAATATTTAATTCATTAATTCTGACTGTGGTCTAATTACAGACTGATTTAAATGCTTTGTCTTCAATGAAAAATAATGTTCTTTTATTTATAAGGTATAAGAGCACAAATGGACACAAAGTAAGAAATCAATACCTATCGGGCCAAGGGAAGGTTTAATTTTCTCACACAGGAAGTGTCATGGAATTGAACAATGGAAGGTCTTATTTGCCTATCACACTCAAATGGTAATACTACTAATAATAATTAACTTTAAACATTTTTGTGCTAGGCAATATGAGCTTTTTACATGTATTAATTATCTCACTATTTTTTCCCATTTTACGTAAAAGGGGAAAGTTTCTTAGAGAAGTAGAGACATTTGCATAATTTCAAGTAACTATTAAAAGACTTAGGAAAAATAACCATAATAGAAGACTATCTTTACTTGAAAAAGACACTTCAGGACTAAACAATGTAGCACGCCTCTGCAATGTAGCATGTAGAATATGCCTCTGCATAACTTTGGACCGAGTGAGAAATGAATATGTGTTTGAGGGAGAATTAGAAATCAAAGATTATGAATGTGCAAATAT
>PVKH010003035.1:0-25715 GCA_004027955.1 Chaetophractus vellerosus | reverse complement strand
GCTGGCTTTTCAGTTCGCGGGTGGCTGGCTGTGCTCGATTTGCAGGCGACCTGCCCTGCCCGTGGCGGCTTTTGCCTGTCCGTGGCAGCTTTTTGCCCTGCCCACGGCGGCTCCAGCCCATCCATGGCGGCTTGCCATTCTCAAGGCAGTCTGCCCACTAGGCGAGGTCCCCGGGAACCGAACCCGGGCCTCCCATGTGGTTTCCCAGCGAGCTCTTTATCCACTGAGCTATCTAGCCGGGCCCGGTAATTGCCTTCTCTAATTCTTTAAAGTAAGCTGTTGGGATTTTGACTGGTGTTGCATTGAATCTATAAATCAGTTTGGGTAAGATTTACATCTTCACGATATTTTTTCTTCCAATCCATGAACACAGAATGTCTTTCCATTTTTCTTTTTAAATATCTTTTAACATTGTTTTGTAGTTCTCTTCATATAGGTCCTGTACTTCTTTGGTTAAATTAACTCCTAGGTATTTGAGTCCTTTTGTTGCTATTGAAAATGGAATTTTCCCCCTGATTTCCTCCTCATGTTGTTCAGTACTAGTGTACAAAACATTATTGATTTTTGCATGTTGATCTTGTAACCTGTCACTTTGATAAATGTATTTATTAGCTCAAGTAGCTTTGTCATGGATACTTCAAGATTTTCTAAGTACAGGATCATGTCATCCACAGAGAGAATTTTACTTCCTCTTTTCCTATTTGGATGCCTTTAATTTTTTTCCTTGTCTAATTGCCCTAGCAGAACTTCTAGTACAATATTGAATAACAATGGTGACAGTGGGCATCCTTGTCTTGTTCCCGATCTTAGAGGGAAAGCTTTCAACCTTTCCCCATTGAGTATGATGTTGGCTGTGGGTTTTTCATATATGCTTTTAATCATATTGAGGAATTTTCCTTCTATTCCCATCTTTCAAATTGTTTTAATCAAAAAAGGATGCTGGATTTTGTTGAATGCTTTTTCTGCATTGATTGGGATGATCATGTGTTTTTATTTCCTTCAATTTGTTAATGTGATGTATTACATTGATTGATTTTCTTATGTTGAACCAGCTTTGCATACCAGGAATAGCTCCCACTTGGTCGTGATGTATAAGTCTTTTAATATGCTGTTGGATTTGATTTTCAAGTATTTTCTTGAGAGTTAATTGTATCTATGTTCATAGGGAGATTGGACTATAATACTCTTTTCTTGTAGAATCTTTATTTGTCTTTGGTATTAGGATGATGTTGGTTTCATAAAATATGTTGGGTAATTTTCCTGCCTCTTCAATTTTTTGGAAGAGTTTAAACAGGATTTGTGTTAATTCTTTTCAAAATGCTTCATAGAATTCACCTGTGTAACCACCTGGTCCTGGACTTTTCTTTGCTGGGAGAATTTTGGTGAGAGATTCAATCTCCTTAAATGTGATTGATTTGGTAAGTTCTTATATTTCTTGTAGTGTCAGTGTAGGTTGGTTGTGCATTTCTATAAATTTGTTTATTTCATCGAGGTTGTCTATTTTGTTGGCATGTAGTTTCTCATAACATCCTCTTATGATTCTTTTTATTTCTGTGGGGTCATTTGTAACTTCCCCTCTTTCATTTCTGATTTTATTTATTTGCATCTTCTCTCTTTTTTTCTTTGTTTGTCTAGCTAAGTGTTTTTCAGATTTATTGATCTCAAAAATCCAGCTTTTGGTTTTGTTGATTTTCTCTATTGCTTTTCTGTCCTTGTTTTCATTTATTTCTGCTCTAATCTTTATTATTTCTTTCCCTCTGCTTGCTTTGGGGTCAGTTTGCTATTATTTTTCTAGTTTCTCTAGTTGTTCAGTTAAATCTTTGAGTTTAGCTCTTTCTTGTTTTTTGATATAGGCATTTAGGGCTACAAATTATCCCATAACTTTTGAAACACTATGTCCTCATTTTCATTTGTCTCAATATATTTACTAATTTCACTTGCAATTTCTTCTTTGACCCACTGATTATTTAGGAGTGTGTTGTTCAGTTTCCACACATTTGTGAATTTACTTTTTCCTGTCTATTATTGATTTTAGTTTCATTCCATTACGATCTGAGAAGGTGTTGTGTATAATTTAATCATTTTATATTTAAGGAGAGCTGCATTGTGACCTAACATGTGGTATATCCTGGAGAAAGATCCATGGGCATTGAGAATAGTGTATAATCTGCTGAGTTTGGATGCAGTGTTCTGTATATGTCTGTTAGGTCTAACTTGTTTATCATATTGTTCACGTTCTCTGCTTCCTTGTTGATCTTCTGTATAGTTGTTCTATCTAATGGTGAGAGTGGGGTGTTGAAGTATCCAAGGATTATTGTAGAAGTGTCTATTTCTACCTTCAGTTTTTCCAGAGTTTGTCTCATATATTTTGGGGCACCATGGTTAGTTGCATAGATATTTATGTCTGTTATATCTTCCTGGTGGATCGTCCCTTTTATTAATATATAATGGCCTTCTGTATCTCTTATAACTTTTTTGCATTTAGAGTCTGTTTTCTTTGATATTAGTATAGCTACTCCTGCTCTTTTTTGGTTACTATTCACATGGAGTATCTTTTTCCAACCTTTCACTATAAGCTGCTTTGTATCCCTGGGTCTAAGGTGAGTTTCTTACAAGCAATATGGTTGGCTTATGTTTTTTTATCTATTCTATTATCCTTTATCTTTTGAATGGGGAGTTTAATCCATTCACATTCAATGATATTACTGTAAATGCACTATTTGTTCTTCCATTTTATTGTTTGGTTGTCATATGTCATCTTGTTTTTGTCTGTCTTTTTACTCTTTTGTTTATCCTTTCTGCTATTCTTTCTTCTATAACTCTGCTCCAAGCCTCTCCTTCCTGACTCTTTTTTTAAGGTTCTAAGACTTCCTATAATATTTCCTGCAAAGGTGGATTCTTGTTTTGCAAACTCTCTTAGTTTCTGTTTGTTTGTGGATATTTTGTACTCATCTTCATATTTGAAGGACAGTTATGCTGGAAAAAGAATTTTTGGCTGGAATTTTTTCTCTTTCAGTTTCCTAATTGTATCATACCACTGTCTTCTCTCCTCCATGGTTTCTGAAATCTGTGCTGTCTTACTGGAAGTCCCTATATGTGATCATTTGCTTCTCTCTTGCTGCCCTGAGAATTTTCTGTCTTTCATATTTGACATTCTGAGTAGTATGCATCTTGGCATAGGTCTATTTGGATTTATTCTGATTGGAGTATGGTGTGCTTCTTGGATAAGTAAGTTCATTTCTTTCATGAGAGTTTGGAAATTATCAGTTATTATATCCTCAAATACTCTTTCTGCCCCTTTTCCCTTCTCTTCTCCCTCTGGAACTCCCATGACACGTATGTTGCTGTGTTTCATGATGTCATTCAACTCTCTGATCCCCTGCTCAATTTTTTCCATTCTTTTTTCTCTCTGTTCTTTTCTATCTTCAATTTTAGCTGTTCTGTCTTCATTATCACTTATTCTATCTTCTCTCATTTCAATTCTGCTGTTGTATGCCTCAAATGTGTTTTTGATCTCACCTAATGTGTCTTTCATTCACATGAACTCTGTTAATTTTCTGTTCAGGATTTCAAATTCTAATGTCTTCTTGATGCCATTTATTTACCTATATTGTCTTTCAACTCATTAATTTGATTTTGGAAATTTGTGCTCAACTCGCTGATTCATTCTCTCAAATTCTGCATCTCTTCTGGGACTTTCATGTATTCCTTTTCTTGGGCCATGTCTTCTATTTTTTTAGTATGGCTCATAATTTTTTTACTGCTGCTTAGGCATCTGGTTAGGATGTAGTTTACTCAGATGCTCAATCTCTTTCTCTTTTACAGAGAATTAGTGGCAGAAGCCTGTGAGGTAACACAGTTCTTTGATTTTTGGCTCGACCTGGGCTCTTAGGATTGTCTTGTTGGTTGCTCAAGACTGAGCACTGGACCCAGTAATTGGTTGTAGGTTGTAGGGCCTTGGGCAGGGAAGATATAGAGTCCAGAAAAAGCCTCTCCTACTTATTATTAATTTTCTTGTGTGCACTTCCTTGGTCTGCCAGGAGATGGTGGTCTTTGGAGGTTCTCAATTCAATGCCTGGTCATTGTATTTGTTGCAACACAGACCAGATCAATGTGATAGAGCTTCCTGTGTGGAGGCTAGGAGCCTTGTAATTCAAACTTTCTCTGAGACAGTTCTCCAGCCTTATCAGGCAGCCCCTCCATTTTCTTGGCTAGGAAATATTTAAACTCCCCTCTGAGTCCTCAACAATCAGTTCCTGTTAGTACAGAATGAGATTGGGAGGGTTGTATATCTTCAGCCCCTTGCAGGCTCTAAAGCAACAATGGTGCAGCCTCACCAAGCCTGGAATGGCTCTTGGGACACAGCAGACCAAATTTGTGAGTCAAGAGCTGAGCCTTAGGCTGTGTCCTTCTCTCTCCCTTTTCCTGTGAAGTCCTCAACAATTAGTCCAGGCTAGAAAAGATGGAGATTGAGAGGGTTGGATTTCTCCAGTCTTTTGCTAGCTCCCAGGGCAAAACACTGTGTAGTCTCACCTGGCCTGGAAGGGGTCCTGGGGCACAGCAGACTAAATTTGTGGGTATGAAGCTCAGACAGCCTTAGGCTGCATCTCTCTCCTCTTTCCTGGGGGTGGTAGATCCCTGGAGACCCCTTTGTCTGTAATCACAGTCTCAGAAGCCTGAGAATTCTAAATAGTCTTTAGTGTGGGTGAGGGTGCTGGCAGCAGCAGCCACTGCTGGTTCCAACTCATGGTTCTGTCATTGCAATTTACCTCCTTTGTCCCTGTTTCCTCTGGGTGGTGTGCAGTCTTCACCTGCTGTCCTAAACTCTAGAAGATCTTTTTCTGGGCTGTTTCAGCCTATCCTCTATTTTTCTGGAGAAGAGATTCCCATGTCTTACTAGTCTGCCATCTTCCCAGAAGCCCATGACTGTGCTTTTTAATGAATTTAATAATAATGGATTAACCTTTAGAAATTAATTTAAACTAGCTAACACAAGTAGCATTTTAATAGAAAGTAATAAAGTCCACATATCTTAGACTCAACATTGGAACTCAAAAATTTTTGAAAAGGAAGAGATATAAATAAAATTTATCATTTATTGAACACTTGAAGAATGAATGGAATTTTGTACACATTGCTTTATTTCATCTTAATTGCAACTCTCACAGCTAATATCTTCCAGAGCTAAGATTGAATTCCAGTTTTTCTTCCATATGCATGTATTCCAGGCAGATATTTTTGCTTCCTATTTTACCATGGCTTTATTTTGCAACCACTCCTTGTCCCCATAATGAAAGTAAACACAACATGATTCTTGAGGCATAGAGATATTTTTAAAAACATTAAGATAAGAGAAAGAAACTATGTACAAAAGAGACTACCATTAAGAGACTATGAAACTCTAACAAGCTGAAAAAGATTCTAGATTCCATAGGGAGAAAAAGAAGCTTAAAATAATTATTGTTCTATTCCTTATAATAACAACATATAACTGACCTGGGAGTTGAAGTTTTTTGTCATCTATTGATAAATTTTCATAAGTGTTTAAGTTTACGCTTTACTTCCCTTGCTTTTTATGTGAACTGGAATGCATTCCTCCATAGGTCAATGATAGCATCCACCAAAATTGGAGCACTCTTATTTACCACTGCTAACATAAACTTTTAGTTTTCTTTATTCTTTATGGTTTTCCAATAATTATGGGATTCCAATTCTTCTGTAGAACTTTACATCAATCCAGTTAATATGGATAGTTCTTAGGTGCCTATGCAATAAGCAATTACTGAATTGTTAGTACCAGGGATTTCATTGAATATTTGAAATTGATAGTTTACATGCTTTCTCTTAATATTCTGCAAAATATCTGAAATTTATTTTACCTATGGAACAGTAAGTGAAGATATAATTTACAGTAAATTATGATTTATTTAAAATTTTAGATCTATTTACACAACTGGTGTATCCAAAGACATTCCCCAAAGAGAATATGATCCAATTATCTTCAGCATCTAAACAAAAGTGATGATTTACTCAATGACAGGAGTATGTGGTTCTGGAATAATACACTGTGTTGACATTTTTTAAATAAATAAGGTTCTTTGGCCTTTCATTTAAAATGAAAGCTTAGAAAACATTCACATATGTTTTAATTATATATAAGAAATGTAAGATATGAGTCATAGATATATATTATAAGCTTGGACATAAGTTAGCACTGCACTTTCCTGAGGCCAGTTTATTGATCTTTGCAAAGTAACCCATATTATATTGCAAAAAAATAGTAAATGTGATCAAAGATTATAATATTGCACCACAATAGATCTCTTATAGAATCTAACACATAGGTTTATACAGTTCCATACTTCTACTCTGTTTAATTATGAACAGCTATGTTTACAGTGAACAAGGTATAAATTCTGAGCTTATTCAAATGACTGTTATACAAAGTGATAATAAAATTTTAAAAAATAATATAGGCATGTAGAGTTGGAAATATCCAAAGTATAAGTCTGTAAAGTTCTTCATAAGTGTTGCTATTTTGTGAATTCATTATACTTATTTATAGTTAATCAGAAGAATTAGCAACACACACACACACCAACAAAGCTAGGAGCCAAATAGAGAAAGAAAACATGGTAGACAATGAATAACCAACAAAACATTTACATCTTTCACTTCTCTAGGTGCTCTGATGGAATATTTATGAGAAATACTTTTGAGGGGGCAAGAACTTACAGAGAAAATGACATGGCAGAGGAAAGAGTTGGTCTTTTGATGCTGGAGCCCCAGTAAATAAACACACATGGGAAGTATAAAGAGTAGAGATTGCTCCATAGACATGGGAGAGGCCCTGAGAAGGGAAAGAGCCTGACAGACTACAGCTGAACTTATGGAGAGAACAGAATAGCCGAGCCCAGAGAGAAACAAGCCCCAGCAGAGAGATGAGACATCCCAGTCTGCAGCTGAGTTTGGTAGAAGCTGGGACCACAGAACTTTAAGAGGAAGAGGAATGCTGAAACCTTGCAGACATTGTCAGCCATCTTACTCCAACAAATAGCAACAGATTTTGGTGAGGGAAGTAATTTATACTTATGGCCTGGTAACTGTAAACTTCTACCCCAAATAAGTACAATTTTGCAAAGCCAACAGATTTTGGTTACTCTACATCAGCACCCCCCTTAACTGACTAATACATACCTTGATAAGTCTATTTGCCTGCTCCTTGTGCACTCACACTCTCAGATCTGCCCTCTGGATTTGACTTTGCAAAGTCTGTATCAACAACATAGATTTTTATTCCATTATTACCTTCCTACTTCCATACACAGGAATTGATTAGAACCACTCTGAAACTCCCAAACATATATTGTGATGATTCTACACTGATTCTAAAGTGGCATCACATTCCAAATTGCAATATTAGAAACTCCAATATATATTGTCCTGGCAAGTGTGGAGTTACCTAGAAGGGAGATATTTGCAGACATATCAATGAATAAGATTTTAAAAGAGATAAAGAACCCAAACTACTACTTAAAGCATAAAAGTCTGCAAAGAATATTTCATCAAAAGTGACAATTTTAAAAAGCCAATAATCTTAAAATCCATAACATTTCATGAGTCCACCAAAATATGAGGTTGGAAACTTATAAGACTTTGTATACCAAGAAGATATAAGACCTTCAGGGTCTGGCTAGATAGCTCAGTGGATAAAGAGCACGCTGAGATACCACATGGGAGGCCCTGTGTTTGGTTCCCGGGGACCTCTCCGAGCGGGCAGATGGCCTTGAGAAAGGCAAGCCACCATGGGCGGGGCAGAGCCACCGAGGGCAAGGCAAAAAGCCACCACGGGCATGGCGGAGCCCCCACAGGCATGGCAGACACCCGTGAAAAAGCAGAGCTGCCACCTGCGATCCGCCGCAGAAGCCGGGCAGCCCGCAAAAAACATGGAGGACTGCTGCCCGCAAAACATGGAGCAGTGCCGCCCATGAAAATGGAATGGAGCCACCCTCGAACAGAGTGAGCCGCCGCTGCGGAGGGCCGACTTGGTGCATCACCGCAAACGCGGGGGGAGACAAGAAGCAGACATAGAAAGACACAGAAGAAGGGACACACAGCAGGAGCAGGTGGAAGGTGGGGGGGGTATGTAATAAATTTAAAAAAAATAAATAAAATCTAAAAAAAAAAAACCTTCAAAGCAGACATGGGACTAATGAAATGTTTAACCTTTGATAGAGGGTAAGAGAAAGAAGCAGATGGCAAGAATACAGAAAATTTTATAGAATTGTTAAAGCCAGGTTTGCATTACAGTGCAAACTGGGAAAAGCAGTGAGCTCTAGAATCAAGAGTTTTGTATTCACTCTCATTATCTCTCTGCAGGTCTCTACCAAGTGCTTATGAGGATGACTAGGGCAGGATTGGAGAACTACAGACAAGGTCACTTTGAAATGCACAGAATATTGAATAATCACCTTCCTCATTCCTACACAATGAGGAACTGCTATTACTTTATCAAGTATCACTTTCTTTTTACTTTAGATTGTCTATGATAGATAAAATGTATTGACTAGCCCATTAATGGAATTGCATCTGCTTTCTGACAAGTTCTAATTGAATAGCAAACATTGACTGCTTTATACTCTCTCCCTAATTAACCAAACAGAACCTCTGTCATATAATTGGCTCTTTCTAAAACATCTTAATTAGGAACTGCACTTTTCCCCATAGCATGTGCTCTTCCTTACTGCAATAAGAATACCATATTGTTAAACCATAGGTGTTACTGTTGGTATATGACTAATGAACATTGATAATTACTAGGTTAAAATATCTAAGGGGGAGGATAAACAACATTCATGGATACATGAGGAATTGCATCACAGGGATGGAATCTATCAGGTAGTGACCGAAAAAATGAAAGGAATAGAACTGATACAAAACATTCACAGAACATACACAACACACAATACAAAACACAAAAAACTTCCATCAACAGTACAATTTGAAATGTCATTACAGATAAGAAAATCAATGAACTTAATCATAAACCAATAAGAACTTATCAAACAGATAAAAAGTAAGAGAAATAAACCCCTAAGAAATATTATCCAAGAGATCTGGTATAATATCAAAAAATATATTATACATATAATAACAGAAGTACTACAACAAGAATGTAATGGAGTGCCTAAGAAGAAATTTTTAGAGTGATAATGACCAACACTTTTCTGAAAACAAAGAAAGTCTTCAACCTATTGTCCATGACTGTTAAATAACCCCAGTAAGCTTAAATGCAAATAACAACTGAACTTAACAAATAAAACACATCCATGTTCTTTGGTCTCACAGCAGAACACAAAGACAAATAGAAATTTTCAAAGCAGTCAGCGGATAACACATATAACATATGGAAGAAAAGCCTGAGAATTATGCCTAACAGTATGAAAAGTGATCCCTACTGAAAAAAATGGAGGTACATGTTAAAATAATAAAATTAACAATGACTTTTGCAGTGTTCAAAACCTATTGAAACAAATTAGATATATAAAAGCAAAATAAGTAATATACCATTGTATGTATATTACTCAGCATTAAGAAGGAATACAGTACTATCACATGAGACAAAATGGATGAAGATCTTATGTTGAGTGAAGTAAACCAGGCATTGAAGGACAAATATTACAGGACCTCACTGATATAAATTAAGCAATCTGAACAGAATGGAAGATATGTTTAAAGGAAATAGAAAGGGAGAAGAAGGTTGTGAGCCAACACCCTTACAGGTGAAATCTATGACAAGGTGGAAGCATGTGAAGGGACATGACAGGGGTATAGTGGTAATATTGGGTTGGGTGGTGCAAGTTTGACAGGGGGCAGGTTGGAGTGGGTGGGTTGTATGATCCATGGAATTGGGGGAGGTTTGGAGGAGTAGGTAACACTGGGGATTGGCAGGTATGTGGTTGAAATTACAATGTTGGGAATCATACTTTGGCAATAAGACAAGGAAGGATTACTGGCTTTGGGATTTGGATGGGGAAATATTTGGTCCAGGACGCACCTGGGCCAGGCTTCCAGGGAGCGTGTGCGTGATCATTCTGGCATAGTGTATTGTACCATTGAGTAGAGACCAACACAGAAAGAAATGAGCAGAAAGGTGTTGGATTCTCATCCTAGGGAGGTCTTCTATGTTCTCAAACAGAGGGACAGGAATCACTTGGGAGCATTGTTGGTGCTTAATAGGGGAGGACATACCAGTGTGTCGAGTCTCAGTAAAGATGCAAGTAACTTGAATCTCGTCCCTCAGGGAGTGAAGCCTGGTGGTTGCCATGGGTCAGAAAGGGAGGGGGAGGGAGGAATAAAATAAATGGTTCAGGGGGCATTTTGAGGGTGATGGAAGTGTTCTGCATGATCTTGTAAAGATGGATACAGGCCATGTTAAATTTTATCAACAAGTACATGGTCCAAAATGTAAACCATAATGTGAAACATTGATGATGGTTAGTAGCTATGTTTCAATATTTGTGCATCAATTGTAAACAAATGTAACGCCCATGTATAAAATGTTATTGATGGGGGAAAGGGGAGTAGGGGGAGGAATCTTGATATATGTGAATCCCCTGTATTCTTTATGTGACTCTACTGTGACCTAAAACTTCTTTGAAGAAAATTGAAAAAAAAAGTAAGACACTTGGGGAATAAATATAAGAAACTGTCACTGTACATGCAGGAAAACATTCTTACAGTGATGAAAGGCAAAATATTAAAAAAAAATTTCTTCAAGTATTTTTTCAAATTTTTCATAATTTTTTAATATTCTAATTTTTAAAATATTATCCTTTTTTACTTTTTAATATTTTTTTCTATATTTTAATACTTATGTATATAACTATCATTACTATGTCATTTTTCTTATTAATTGTATGTGGCTATTTTATTAGCTTCATTTTTGAAGAAGTTTTAGGTCATATAAGGTTTACAACTGCTGGTGATCCAGCATTAAACAAAATAAGTAAAACTGTGCTCAAAGAGCTTTTATTGTGGAGGAAAACAAACAGGGAAGAAAGGCTTAAGCAAAGTATATAGAATGTTCATTAGGTAACTGCCATGGAAAAATGCAGCAAGGAAAAGTGATGGAGAAGATGTGATTTTAAATAGGTTAGTAAGGGTTGGTCTGTTGAAAATATAATGAGAAAAGATACATGCAACTATATTGGGGCAAGGGATTCCAGGAAAAAGAAAAAATAAAGTCCAGGTAGAATTGATGGATGTAGGATGACGGAATACCTGAAAGTAACTTGTTTCTCTCCCTGTTGCTAGGATATAAAGGAAAGAATTGTATGTAAATTAGAAAGTAATGAGATGCAAACCTCTCTTTCTGCCAAATTCCACTTTTAGTGGTCAATAATATCCTGTTGAAGCCATGAAATATGAAAACCAGCTTCAACCAGCTGGCAGGACCTGCACAGAAGCCCCTTGATGTCCTCACTTGAACTTGCTGAATTAACATAGTAAATTTCCCATCTAGAGGTGGAGTTACCTGCCCCCTTTTTTGATCATGCAATGTATGTGCAAGCATGATTTCCTGAATATACTAATCAATTATATAACTAGCTATGTATGATCATCCATATGCATAAAAGCTAATGCATAATCAAAGCAAATGCTAAGCAGTAACTTAGGTATTTAAGCAAGAGTAAAATTGTAGCATGGGGAGTTGGGTCTGAGTCACTTTGGACTGACCTTGGCTCATTACCTCTGTAGAAGTAATGAATGTGAGTTTGCTTGACTCTTGTGTGGAAGTTTCGTTCATGCTGTCTCTGGTTATCCATAAAGGTCCTGCCTTGAAGCCTAACAGTATCAGGACTAATTTATATATGGAAGTGTGAGGAGGCCAGGGTGGCCACTCCAAAGTGAGCATGACAGACTCAGTGATAAAGGATGATTTGATTGGGGTAAAGGGGAGGTTCAAGATCATTATGGAAATGGAGACTCCTTATGTTATATGATTCAACTTACTTTTTTATCTGGATCATCTGATACTGGTGGTTCTTCCATTAAGATTTGGTACAAGGGGAATATGGCAGAAAACTGAACAAATCTAACAATAATTGGCAATAATTTAAATACTGAGATAAGGAAGACCATGGTGGTGGTAGAAGAGTTATTGAGACGTAGTCACACTTCTAACATATTCTCTAGATAGAATCAATATGGTATGCTGATAGAATGAATGTGAGGAATGTGACATAGAGAAAATTCCAGGATGATTCCTAAGTCTTTGTCTGAACAAATAGGAGGATGGCATCCATTAATTGAGAAGAAATTTTAGATATTGCAAGTACCTATCTAACAGTTACCTTGTGAAGATAAACCAGATTCATAATAGATCTCAAATCCTTTGAATATTGTCTGACACTCAATCGGTGCTCAGTAAATATAATCTATTTTTTAAATTATTATTAAAAATCAATCATTTTGCAAACTAAAATTATTGTTAATATTTTATTATACTCGAATCGTCTTATTTTCTTCATCATTATTGAAATAGTTGTACTTTTACATGAATAGAATTGTGACATATCACCATGAACAAAAGAATTTCAAATGTGGTTAAAGGGGGAAACTTTAGGTTATATATATATATATATATATATTACTAGAATTAGAAAAAAAGGAGTGTTCAACACAAACATTGAAACTTAACATAAAACATGGGCTGTTATTAATAGCACAATTAAAATAATGTTCCCACACTAATTACCACAATAATGCAAGGTATTATTAACAGGTGTTTTATGGAGATTTGCCACATTTGTATAATTTTTCTCTAAACCTTCAACTTCTCTAATAAAAATTAGTGGTATAAATACATATAATATGAGCAAGCAAACTTTGGGAACTTCTGAGCAAAAAGAAAATACTTCAGACCACATTTTACGTAAAGTAAGATATGCACTGACATGAAAGGGATAAGAGTGAAAATGCAAAGAACTTGTGTTTTTATGTTGCTCAAAACTTATATTACATATTTAATTACAACATAAGTGCTCACTATTAATTAAACATTTCCAAATATTATATTCAATGTAAATCTAGAATCTTTTGACGATCTTTGTCAAAAAATATCAACAGGATACATTATTTAATTAAGAAAATGTATGTAATTGAAAATGAGGCTAGCAGAGTTAATAAAATGACCACAAAATGTAGAGCCTAAAATATGAGAATAGACAAAATGCATGTACAAGATGACAGGTTTGTTGAAAAATATATTATTATAAAACGAAGGTTTGTTAATGACATCTCTCATTGCAAACAATACAAAGAGAATTGAAAAAATATAGTTTATGACAACATAGATTTCAAATGAAAAATAAGTCATAATGAAGTCATTTATATGGTATTATATATGTTGAGTTAAATTTTTCACATAAATTAGAATATAAAGGAAAATAAGACAGATTTTAAATATTTGAATGAATTAATTGATATTTATGATCCAATAAAGAGTTGGTAAACATTATCATGCTAAAAACAGAGGCTGAACTTTATTATAATCAAATACTTAGAAAATGGGAATAATATTTTCTTATACAAACTTTGAATTGCAGAGAAAATGAAAACTGCAATCAATGATTTTGTAGAGGAATTTCTGAAGGAAATTTTAGCAAACTTTCTTTTGAAAATGTTTAAAATGTTACTAAATTGTGATTCATTATGAATTCTTCATTTTACATATTTTCTCTATTAAAATATTTAATCAATTAAGCAAAGTCCTTATATCCAGACTTTATTTATTTTAAATTAAAAAACAAGCATGTAGAAATCAGGGGGAAAATGAGCTTTTAAAATCACACTGAATTTAAACAAAGAATTAATAATTATTTAAGCCTCTTCAAACATCACAAAATGTTAGTGTTCTTAAATGGTTAACAGGTAGACATATAAGTGATGTTACTGCATACAGATTTTTAGACTGATGAATTCACAAAACCATAGGTATTAAAACATTTGATAATGAAATTCCTGCTCAAACCCATGTACCAAGGAAATATTAGTTTCCAAACCCCATTGACAAATTAATTACCAAAAATTGCACAGATAAGTATAAAATGAAAATAGCATACATTGAGAGAAAAAGAAATATTTGTAATATATATGTACTTTAATTATTCACATATAAATATTAGTCTAAATGACCAAAGTTAACTATCAAAAATTGTTAGAATATTTCTAGTTTCTATATTATAAAATATTTTTCAAAAAATTTTCAATGTTTGTGTATGCTTTTTCCTTTAACTGAATTCTATCACAATATTTTACTTATCTCCAAAAACAAATGTTTGAAGTGCTGTTTTACTTTTATAGCTGTTTATCAATAAGACTAACCAAAAGTAGATATAAAGTATCAGCAAATATTTTCATGACACAATACTTCATGCAGTCAAAATTTTACAGGATTGTAATTATTTTGAAGATAATGGCCATGATTATCAGCACTAGATTAAATTATTCATATTTGTCATCTGATTTAATATATACAATAACTCTATGAATGAGGAGTTTTTTTTTTTCTTAGACAGTTAATGAAATGGAAGCTTAAGCTTTCAGTGATTTGACTATGGAAAATCTGCATAAAAGTTGACTGATAAAGAATCTAAACTCTGAAAAGTCCAGTGCAAAGCCAGCAGGCTTTATCACTGTACAATGTTTATTCTCTAAGAATAGTTGGAATGATCTCATAAAATACTCTCCATAACAAAAATATCTGAATTAGTAAATGAGTGGGGATTCTATGGTAGAGTTTGAAGTTAAACATTACAATTTTTCATATTATTTCCCATTAAAAACATATTTAGACCACAGGTATAACATATATTTCATGACTTTCAATTGCTATGTAGATTTCTAAAAACATAATCTTGGAAATATTCCATATTATGTGCAGTGAAGTATAGGATGTCACAAAATAAATGCAAATGAATTAAAGAATGTTATTATTTTTAGAGAGAGAAAAAACAAATACCGGAAAGGAAAGAAAGAAAAAATGCCTTTGAACTTTTAACATCAATGTCATTTCAATTGCCTGGAGCCCTCTCTCTTCTGCATAACTCTAAAGACAGCATAATTTACTTCTTTGTTCCTAAGACTATAAATGAGTGGATTCAGTGTGGGGATCACCATCGTATAAAACACAGAGGCCACTTGTTCCTTTCCCAAAGAGTAGGACTTACTTGGTTTTAAATAAGTAAAAATTATAGTACCATAATAGATGGTGACCCCGAGGATGTGGGAGGCACAAGTAGAGAAGGCTTTGTGCTTTCCTGAGGTAGAATTATTTTTCAGTATAGTAGACAGAATGGATACATAGAACACAGATATTTTAAAAAGAGATACCACTACAGTGGAGCCAGAGAGAATGAATATCAGAATTTCAATTTCACAGGTGTCAGTGCAGGACATGGCTAAAAGTGGGGTTAAGTCACAGAAAAAGTGATGGATTACATTGGATTTGCCGAAATGCAAACTGTTCATGCAAAGAACATTGACCAAACATCCAATAAAGCCAATCATGTAAGACCCAGTGATGAGGGTGCAGCTCAGTCTCACGGACATAACTACTGGGTACTGAAGAGGATTGCAGATAGCTATTTAGAAGTCACAGGCCATTGAAGAGAGAAAGAACCATTCAGTGCTACAGAACAAGACAAAATAACACATCAGGGTGAAGCAGCCTGTGAATGAAATACACTTATTGGAAGTCAGTACATTTCAGAAGGTTTTAGGTGTGATGCTCATTGAGTAACTGAGGTCAAGAAATGAAAGGTGACTGAGGAAAAAGTACATAGGTGTGTGAAGCTGGAGATCCAGGTGAATTATCAGTATCATCCTTGTATTCCCCAGCACAGTAACCAAGTATAACAGGAGAACTAGCATAAAGAAGAGCCAGTGCACCTAGTTGTTCATTTTGCTTTGAAGAAGAAATGGTCAAAGATGCATTTGTACACTGATCCATGGACATTTGCCAATGGGTTGACTGGATGGTCAGGGACTTGGAAGGAACATGATTGGAAAATCAGTGACAAGGAGGTCTGGGGAAGAGGTATGTGGATGGACATTTCTGAGTGAGCAAAAAACATGGACATATTTATATCCCACATAAATGCTTACCAGAGGGTGACTTCAGCAGGGGAAGATTTCAATAACCAAGTGGATAAGATGACCCACCCTGTGACTAATGCTCAGCCTCTTTCCCCAGCCACTCCTGTCATTGCCCAATGGGTTCATGAGCAAAGTGGCCATGGAGGTAGGGATGGAGGTTATGCCTGGGCTCAGCAACATGGACTTCCCTTCACCAAAGCTGACTGGCTACAGCCACTGTTGAATACCCAATCTGGCAGCAGCAGAAACCCACACTTAGCCCCTGATATGGCACCATTCCTCGAGGTGACCAGCCTGCTACCTGGTGGCAGGTTGACAACATTGGATCATTTCCATCATGGAGGGGGCAGTGATTTGTTTTAACTGAATAGACACATACTCTGGATATCGGCTTCCATTTTCTGCACGAAATGCTTCTTCAAAAACTATCATCCATGGAGTTACTGAATGTCTTATCTACTGCTATGGCATTCCACACAGCATTGATTCTGATAGGAGAACCCATTTCAATGCAAATGATGTGTGGGAATGGGCACATGCCCATGGAATTCACTAGTCTGATAATGTTCCCCATCACTCTGAAGCATCTGGATTAATAGAACAGTGAAATGGCCTTTTAAAGACTCAATTATGGTGCCAACTAGGTGGCAATACCTTGTAGGGTTAGGGCAATGTTCTCCAGGAGGTTGTGTATGCTCTAAATCAGCATCCACTCTATGGTGCTGTTTCTCCCATAACCAGGATTCATTGGTCCAGGAATCAAGGGGTGGAAATGGGAGTGCCAACACTCACTACTACCCCTAGTGACCTACTAGGGAAATTTTGCTTCCTGTCCCTGCAACCTTAAACTCTGCAGGTCTACCTGTTTTAGTCCCAAAAGGAGGAGCGCTGCCAACAAGGAACACAACAATGATTCCATTGAATTGGAAGTTAAGAATGACACCTGGCCACTCTGGACTCCTCTTACCTGCAAATGAACAGGCAAAGAAGGGAAGTGCTATACTGGCTGTGGTGATTAGAAATTCTTTAAATGATCCATAGTATACAACTGTGTAGCAATCTGGCCATGCACTTTATATTTGGGGGAGGCTTTTGAAAACTTTCTATTTCTTTATTATGACTGGATTTTTAAGATTTCATATTTCTTCTTGAGTCAGTCTGGTTTGTTCATGTGTTTCCAGGAATGTTTCTATTTCATCAACAAAGTCTAGTTTTTGTCATACAGTTGTTCATAGTATCCACATATGATACAGCTTATTTTTTCTGGGTCAGTAGTAATGTCACCTTTCACATTCTTATTTTTATTCATTTACATCTTCTCTCATTTTTCCTTTGTTAGTATATCTAAGGGTTTATCAATTTTGTTCATCATCCCGAGTAATCAACTTTTAGTTCTCTTGATTCTCTCTATTGTTTTTTTTCTCTTTCATTTATTTCTGCTCTAATCTTTATTTTCTTTCCTTTCTGCTTGCAATGTAATTGGTTTCTTGTTCTTTAACAACAAACGTTCATGTTTCATTTAGATATCTGATTTTAGTCATTCCTTGGTTTTTAATAAAATCGTTATTGACTATAAATTTCCCCCTCAGCACTTCATTTGCTGTACTCCATAAATATAATTATTTTGTGTTCTTGTTTTCATTTGTCTTTAGGTGTTTATCTTATTATTTCTTTTTTAACCCACTGATTATTTAAGTGTGTATTGTTTAATCTCCATATGTGTGAATTTTCCCTTTATCTGTCTGTTACTCATTTCAAATTTAATTTCTATATGATCACAGAAAGTGTTTTGTGTAATATCCATGTTTTTAAATTTATTGAGATCTGAGTTATGTCCCAACATATAGTCTATCTTGGAGAAAGAGCTATGAACACTTGTGAAGAGTGTATATCTTCAGTTTTGAAGTGTAACACACTATAAATGTCTACTATATCTAGGTCATTTAGTACTACTATATGTAGTTCATTTATCATACTATTCAAGCTCTCAGTTTCCTTATTTATCCTCTGTTCAGAGATGTTCTATCTAATGCTGAGATTGGAGTTTTGAAGTCTCCAATGATTATTTATCTCTCCCTTCAGTTTTGCCTGCGTGTGTCTCATGTATTATTAGGCACTGATCTGGTGGTTCTTCAGGAAACTAAACATAGAACTTCCATATGATCTTGATACTATGAATATATTAAGAAATGAAAACAATGATGCAGACAGATATTTGCACACAAATGTTCATAGTGGCATTATTCACAATTGCTAAAACATGGAAACAACCTAAGTCTCCATCAACTGATGAATGGATAAATAAGATCTGATGAATTAATACAAGAGTATCATTCAAATGTAAGGAGTAATCAATTTCAGAAGCACATGACAACAGAGAGGAACCTTGAGGATATAATGTTCAGTGAAATAAACCAGACACACACATAAAAGCATACCCTGTTTGGTCTCACTGATATGAACTAAGTATGATTAGCAGACTTTTAGGATTAGTCTATGATGTGTAAGTTGGTGGGAGATGGAATGTGGTATAAAAAAGGAGAGAAGATATTGGATATATGTAGAATGTTATATAACATCAAATGTGATATATGTGGTAATGGTTGGGCTTGATGGTAATACATTATAATGAATATAACAAACACTGTTGATTTAAGAATGTGATCATGGCTGAAATGAGTAGTATAGGAAGATTAATGTTGGTTGGAGGAAAGCTGGATGAAAATATTGGGAATGTATAGCAATGATTTTGGAAGTAAATTTGGATTGTTGTTAATGACATGAATACAGGAACAGTCTACTACAGGGTGATAAAATGTGGCGATACATGGGAAAAAATAACCAATGTAATTTAAGGACTGTAGTTAACAACATTGTAATGTTTTTCTAGCAAAGGCAAAGTTGATATTTTATTAATTCTAAAGGTAAAAAATAGGTTTTGATTATGTGAGATATGAATACAATTAGGCATGTAATTCTCTTCTTCATTTATTCATTAATAAGGAGAATTTGATTATATTATTTAACTAATCTGTCTTACATGTGTATCTTTCTGAACACTAGAGAAATAACAGGGTTAGCAGTCAGAATTTAATGAGGTAAAAGTGCCTGAAAAAGAATACTTTAAGGATAATTTATCCAAAAATCGTTGAGCTGCCTTTTTCAGTTCTTTTATTTTTGTGAATTAGAAATAAAGCTGATAATTAAAAATAAAATAAAGGAATTATTGATGTGCTATTTTCAATAAATGTCATAAATTTTTGGACTCCTGACTTTTTTCTCCTCACTTACTTTGGGTTAATATTATATTTAATATAAAATTTTATTTTATCTACTGCATTTGTTAACCATACCACATTTTTTATATTGTTAGGGATTACACTTGGGGATAAAATTTGTATCTTTAAATTACTTCAGTGCACTTTGAATTATTATTGTGGCTCACAGTCATCCAAGATGGCAGCATACACATTACAAGATTCAATCTGCTCACCGAATCTTTGGATAATGAACAAAACATAAAAGAAGTTGGTCTCTCCCACACATCCCCCCAGGCACTATTAGGAGCAGAACTTCACTCTTATTGTCAGTTGTTGGTTTTGTTCTGGAGGAAGTAGAGTAACCTCTACATGTATCTGGGCAGCTTGTATGTTGCTTTGTACCTATGCAGAATAAGTATGAAAGACTGATCCAAAACACTCATTGCTCAGTCATTCTCTCAGAATTTGCACTAAAACTCTTTTACATTGAAAGCACCATAAAGAATAATCATCAAGGCGGCCTGGAACAAAGGACCTTTAGCTTTAAGACACACAAGAGAATGCCTGGGAGTTTTAAAACTCATTCTTCTGCACATAAATAGGGGAGTTTCTAAGACCTCAAACAGGACCTCAGGACAAAAAAGGCTTAGAAAGAATAAGAGTACATTTCAGTGTGATTTTCTTGATAAGAGGACTAACATGTGAATGAGTATTATATAAAATGAGCCAATACTTGAAGACAGTGTTAGATGTCTTTTGCTGTGGTTTTTATATTTTTGTTAGCTCCTGTCACTCAAAGATAATATATGTCATGCCACTTTCTGGGCATAAATGTTTAAAATCCAGAGCTCATAGATAAAGCATTAAATATTAAAATGTACACTGTGCAAGAAATGTTTACAAAGATAATGAAATAGAAGTAATTACCCATTCAAAGGAATAGGGTAAATACCCAGACACCATCAAACTAATAAAACAGGTCTTTGGACATACTGTTCAAAGACATGAATATATGATCCTCAATATACTCAAATCGAGAAAAGTAAAAACAAAGTAAGAATTAAAGGATATCATAAAACAATGAATGAACAATATGAGAATATCACGTAAGAGAGTGAAATTTTTAAAAGGAATCAAAGAAAAAAATTGGAATTGATGAATACAATAAGAAATTCTCTAGTGGATTTCAAGAACAGATTACAGCTGATGAAATAAATAATTACTGAACTGTAAGATAAGACAATTGAAATGATTCAGTCTGAGAGGCATAGAGCAAAAAGACTGAAAAGAATTGAAGAGGGCCTAAGAGACTTGAGGAACATCAAGCATATTAATATATGCACAATGTGTGTCTCAGAAGAAGAAATAGAAAATAGATCAAAAGGAATATTGAAAGACATAATGGCAGGAAATGTCACAAATTTAATGAAGACATGAATATACACATTCAAGTAACTCAGCACACCCAACACAAAATAAAATTATACAGAACCATGTCCATATAATTTGTAGTTACATTGGTAAACACAGAGGACAGAGAAACACTTCTGAAAGGTCCAACAAAAAAGCAACATGTTATGAGAAATTAAGTGCAGATTTCACATCAAAAATATTTACATGAAAAAGTCACAAGGACAAAATATTCTAAATGTTAAGGAAAAGAATTGCCCAGCCTCTTGGGTGCTTCATGTTCCAACTTTGACTGCCTGCAATCCTCAAATCCTTTCTTACTCATGGCAGGTTAAAGATGGCAGTGACTCCCTTTTTCTGAGTCTGCTTGCTCTCATTTTACAAAATACAAGCAAGAAGGCTGAGATCTAAGCTGCATCACACCTCACTGATGTGGCACAATCAAATGCTCTAAAGCAATCTCTTTGAAAATGATCTACTCAAAGTGAATCTAACCACAAACAAAACATATCCACATGAATGGATTAATTAAAGAACATAATTTTGTGGATTCAACAAGGAACTTCAAAATGTCTTAGAGATTAAGGGATAACCCAGGTTAAAAAAAAAAAACTCACA
This sequence comes from Chaetophractus vellerosus, assembly GCA_004027955.1. NCBI lineage: Eukaryota > Metazoa > Chordata > Mammalia > Cingulata > Chlamyphoridae > Chaetophractus > Chaetophractus vellerosus. The sequence goes on along the minus strand of PVKH010003035.1, from coordinate 4,266 downwards.
GAGCTTGTCACCACTAGACCTGCCCTAGAAGCAATGATAAAGGGATTTTTTCAGACTGAAAGCAAGAACACTAGACAGTGTGCTGAGGGGAATAAAGCAATAAAGATTTCTGTTAGAGGTAATCATATGGATAATTGTAAACCAGTATTATTGTGTTGTATTTTATCTATGTAACTCTGCTTTTTATTGTTATAAGTTACAAAATACAAATGCATAAAAATAATGATAAATCTCTAGCTTAACACATACAATGTGTAAAAATATAATTTATAAAATGTACAACAAGAAAGTGAGGGAATAAGAACAGTATCTGTGTTAATTAAGTTAAATTGCTATCACATTATAAGTGTTTGTTATAGATATAGTGTGTTATACTTAAGCCATATGGTAACCTCAACAAAAATATTCAAAAATGAATGTAAGGAAATGTGAAGGGACTGAAAATAGTTAATGGCAAATATCAGATAAATATGAAAGTAGGCATTAATGGAGGAAGAGAGAGTGAAAGAGTTAAATACTTTAAATAACAAATGAAAAAAATGACAGTATGTCTGCATTATCAGAAATAAGCTGTCCAGTAAAAAGAAGCTTTTAGAAGAATGGATGAAAAAACATTACACAACTATATGCTATTTACAAGAGACTCATTGTAAACTTAATGACACAAGTAGTTTCAAGGTGAAAGGATGTGGAAAATAGTCCATGAAAATAGTAAAAAAAATCTGAGATTGTTGTTTGAATAACATATAAAATTGATTTCATATACTATGTACTAATAGAGAAGTCATTTCAAATGTTACACAGCAATGTAAGGTGTTGCTGGAAGGACCATATATGGGAATCTTTTATGGTATGTATAATTGTTTTGTTTTGTAACCTCAAAAATATTTTTTTATATTTTTCATTTTTTGATATCCAGTTCTTTTAGTTTTATTTTATTTTTAGGTTTTTTGTAAAGTTTTATTTTTTATCTCTTACATTTAAACTTATCATTATTATTTCACTTTCCTACTAATTGTATTCAGCTATTATAATGGCTTCATCTTTGAAGAAGCTTTGGATCACAGAAGGGATACAACCGGGGTGGGGGGAGAATCATTGGTGTGGGGTGTCAGGGATGGTATATGCATGAGAGGAAGTTCACCTGAGCATAAATGTAAGGTATAAAAAAATTTCAAATATCCACAGGGCATTGTCAGAATGGTGGAGAGTGACACAATGAATAAGCAAACTCTGAATTCCCATCCTGGAGATCTCTGCCATATTCTCTAAGGGAGCAGCAACAGTACCCCAAGTGCAGGGGCAGTTACTGGTGAGGGAGGATGGTCTACTGATGGTCCCTTGATATTGATGACTAGCTTTATTAGTCTTTGCTCTTGAAATTGAAACTTAGCCTATTGTTATGTGGTGACTAAGGATTGCCTCCTGAAAGCCTTCTTGCTGCTCAAATGTGGTCTCTCTCTAAGCCAAACTCAGCATATGAATATATTACCTTCCTCCCAGCATGTTACATGACTCCCAGGGATAAGCCTTCCTGGCACTGAGGGATTGTTACCATGTGTCAACTGCCAATATGACTGGAAAAAGACCTTGAATAAAGGGGAAAAGGTAAAGACAAATGAGTTTACATGGCTAAGAGACTTCAAAATGATTTGGGAGGTCATCACGGAGGTAACACTTACACACATCTCAGGAGGATCTCATAGAACTCCAAAGTGGATATCATCCAAAATAGTGGGGCTCTTGAGTGCCCTGGAGACACCCAGGTCCTATGTTAGCACGGATAACTCTGGAGTTTGGTGCCTTGCCAGTGGGCCCTACTTTAGAGTTTGTGTTCCTCAGAATGAAAGTTGGACTCAACCATGTAATCCCTACACATGGCTCATCTGTCCCTTCTATTCAACCCTATATGTTGTGCTGGAGTTTGTAGGTGTTCATCCAGAGACTTGAGTCTTTGGGCTGTCCATGTGTCAGTTGGGCTCAGAACCTTGGTGGAGTAATAACTCCTACTCTACAGCTCATTGGATTCACCCAGGACAACTGGCAGGGAGATGATGATCGACATCAGCCATCCTAGGGAATGGAGAGTCAGCAGCTGCAGGCAAGGTAATCCCATCCATCTTCCCCATGGAATAAAAGCCTCCTCCCATTTGGAGGTGGAGTGGACATCACCATCCCAGACTCCACAGAATGGGAGGAAGAGCTATGGACTAGAGTGGACTTACTAGTAGTCTACTATAGACATATTGTGATTCAAGCAATGGAACAACATTTATGTGGAGCCAGTGGCCACAGGAGGCTCTGGGGGAAGGGGGAGGGAAAAGCAATTGTAATACAGGGGCTTTTTCAGGATTTGAGAATTGCCCTGAGTGACATTGCAATGACATATATAGGCCATTTTCTATCATCATATGGCATGGAGAACTGTGTGGGTGAAAGTATGGTCTACAATGTGAAATCTGGTCCATGCTTAATGGCAAAGTCCCAGGTGTGTTTATCAATTGCAATGAATGTGCCACACTAGTGAAGGATGTTTATGTGGGAGGTTGTGGGAGGTGGGGTGTATGGGATTCCCTATATTTTTTGTGTAACATTCATGTAATCTAAGTATCTTTTTTTTAAAAAAATTAAGAATTAATAAAAAAAAGAAATTCTGCAAAATCCAAACAAATGTGGCTAGAGGTAATTAACTAATTTAGCCATGTGACAGTGTAGAATATCCACAAGCAAATTCAATATTGTTTTTATAATCTAGTTATGAACATTCTGAAAAGGATATTAAGAAAAACATTTCATTTACAATAGCAAGAAAAATTAATAAAATATCCACTTTACTCAAATTTTCATTTAAGTAAATGTGTGAAGATTTATACTCAGAAAACTACAAACCATTGCATAAAATAAGCAAAGCGGACCTAAATACATGGAAGGACATTCTGTCTTAATGGATGACAAGACTAAATATTGTTAAACTGTGAATTCTACTCAAAGTGATTTATATATTCAATGCAATCCCAATCAAAATTCATACAGCTATCTTTGTGGAAATAGAAAAGCCTATCATTAAATTTATATGGAAGTACATAAAGGGACTCAAATAAACATACTCTCTTGAAAAGGAAGAAGGATATTGGGGGACTAAGAAATGCCAACTTTAAAATGTATTCCAAATCTTCAATAATAAAAATATAATGATACTGGTGCAAGGGCAGATATATTGACCAAGTTATTGAATTAGGAGTTCAGAAATTAACCTTCAATGTCTATGGCCAATTGGTTTTGAAAAATTTGCCAAATCCACTGAAAGGGGCAATGATAGTTTTTTAGCTAATGGCATTGGGAAATCTAGATACCTACATGCAAATGATGAATGTGCACCCCTAACTCTCACCAGATAAAATAATTAGCATCATGCCATAATGTGTTATATCAGTGGGTAGAGACCCACACAACAAACCAGGAAATATTATACTCCCATCATGGGGACTCAAAGTATGTTCTCAATTAGAGGGATAAGTGTCTTCTGAGAACATAGCCAGTGCCTAGTAAAAGAAAACAGGCCAATATGTCAAGCCCTCAATGTTTTTACAAGTACTTCTGAATCTTATTCTTCAAAAAGTGAAAATTAGTGGTTACCATAGGTCCCAATGGGATGGGAATAGATGAATAGAATAGATTGAATATGGGGCATTTTAGGGCATTAGAAATGTTCTGCATGATCTTGCAACAGTGGATACAGGGCATTTTAATTTTTGTCTAAATTTATAAGTGTATGGCCCAAAATGTAAATCATAATGTAAACCATTGACCATGGTCAGTAGCAATGTTTCAAGATTTGTACATCAATTGTAACAAATGTACCATTCATATGTACAATGTTATTAATAGGGGAGAGCAGGTAAAGGAAAGGCCATTGTGTACCCCCTATATACTCTACATGAGTTTTCTGTAACCTAAAGCTTCTTTGAAGATAAAATGAAAAAAAAATAAGACAATTGGGGAATATACAGAAGAAAATCTGATTGTCCATACAAGACAACAGATCTTACAGCAATGAAAGACACATTATCTAAAATGATTTTTTATTAAGATATCTTTATCATTTTTATTTTTTAAAATTTTTAGGTTATTCTTAAAACTATCATTATTATTTCATTTTTATTATTTTTATTTGGTTACTTTCTTAGCTTCATCTTTTCAGAGGTGTAGGATCACAGAGGGATCACAAATTTGGCAAGGGATGGACTTTGGTGTCGGATGTCTGGG
>PVKH010003034.1:0-25718 GCA_004027955.1 Chaetophractus vellerosus | reverse complement strand
AAAAAATACAATTGTTATTTATAATAACCTGTATGGTTATATTTACTGGAGGTCTTTCTTTATGCTGCTTTGACCCACTGTCTAATGTCCTTTCTTTTGAGTCTGAAGCACTCCCTTTAGCATTGCTTTTAGGGCAGATCTAATGGTAATGAACTCCTTCAGCATTTATCTGGATATGTCTTAATCTCTCCCTGATTTTTGAAAGAAAGTCTTGCCAATATAAAATTCTTGGTTGGCAAAGATCTTCTTTCAGCACTTCAATTATTTCATGCTACTGCCCTCTTGCCTACATGGTTTCTGATGAGAAATCAGTACTCAATCTAATCAAGACTCCCTTGATATAACAGGTTCCTTTTCTCTTGCAGCTTTCAGAACTCTCTCCTTGCCCTTGGCATTGGACAATTTGACTATTATGTGTCTGGGCATGGTTCTTTTTGAGTTGAACCTGTTTGGTGTTAATTGGGCTTCTTGAATGTGCATATTCATGTCTTCTGTTAAGTTTGGGAAGTTTTCTACTATTTTTTTTTTTAATATTCCTTCTGCCCCCTTCTTTCTTTCCTTCTGGGTTTCCCATAATACATATATCAGCATGTTTGATGGTGTCCCACAGATCTCTTAGGCTCTGTTTGCTCTATTGAATTCTTTTGTCTTTCTGCATCTCAGCCTGAATCATTTCAATTGTCTCATCTATGAGTTCACTGATTTATTTTACTGCCACCTCCAATCTGCTGTTGAAACCATTTAGGGAACTTAATTTTAGTTACCATGTTCTTCAACTCCAGTATTGGTCCCTATTGAGAATCTCAAAGAGATTCCCATATTGTTCACTCATTATTTCCCTCATATCCTTTAGTTCTTTCTCCATGTTTTCCTTTACCTTTTTGAGCATATTGAGAATCATTATATTAAAGTCCCTGTCTAGTAGGTCCAAAGTCTGGTCCTCTTCATTGATGGATTCTGGATTTTTATCTTGTTTATTTGGATGGGCCATCATTTCCTGTTCATGTGTTTGTCTTGTAATCTTTATTGCACACTGTTCATTCTAATACTTTAAATTGTTAACTCTGGGATTTAGTCTCTGAGCTTCCTATTCCTTAAATTTGTATCCAGATAGTGTATGACAGAGATTTTTCTTCAATACCAGAAGCTAATCAAAACAAACAAACCAAAAGAAAAAGCACCTTTCACTTTCTTTGCAAATTGTCTCTGCTTTGGCTGGTGGTCTTCTTCAGAGATTAGTCTTCTTATCTAGATCAGCCCAAGGCAAATGCAAAGTTCAGTACGCTCTCTGATTTATCTGATCCTGTGTGGAGCTCCAGAGTCTGCTTCTTTTCCTGTGTTTTTGCTTGCTAGAAGCCTTAGGAATTCCCTTTTTATAGTTTACAGGAATTCCAGTGAACATCCCCTCTACCTTCTTTGAAATAGACTTTCATCCTTTCTTGGGTGCTCTCTTGAGTGACTTAATACAGGTAGTCCTTTGCTTGCTTCAATTTAATTGTTTCTCACATTGTCTCAGTTGTCTGTAAGCAGCTTCTCTGCTCTCAGGACAAACTCCAGGAGGGTGAACCTGAGTCAGGTTCCCCGGGCTTAGTCTCTTAAACCTCTACCCCATAGATTGGCACTGACATACATGCACTTCTGTATGTGCACAGGGGCCACTCTGCTCCCTCTAGAACAGAGCAAGGACCCACAATAGGAGCACAAGCTGGGTACACCGCATGTTATGGAGGGGAAAGGGGGGGGGGAGGATCCAGCAAGGGCACCAGGAGCTTTTCCTATGGATTTTGAAGCTGTGTTTTCTTGATTCAGCACCTTCCCAGTTAGTGAAGCCCTTTAACTGTTTTCTGTAGTTTTGAGGCAGGTTGCTGTCTTTAAGATACCTCTTCTGCCTTTGCCCAAGGAAGGTTGAAACAATGGCTGCCCTCAGAGCTAGACCCCAGCAATCTGAAATAGCTGATCAAAAGTAATGATCAGCATGTCTCACCCTGTAACACAGCCCACAATCCATGTCTTGGATTGTGTATCTAACTCTTTTCTTATTTATTAATAAACTCTTATTCTTTTTTTTAGGAGGTATTGGAGATCGAACCCAGACCTTGGTACATGGGAAGCAGGTACTCAACCACTGAGCTACATCCACTCCCCAATGAGAGTTGGTTTTGTCATTTGTCTGTTTGTTTTAGGAGGTACCAGGGATCAAACCCAGGACCTCATATGTGGGAAGCAGGCACTCAACCATTTAAGCTACATCTGCTCTGTCTTAACAAACTCTTTACTCCCTTGTCTACCCTATAATGTGTCCTTAAATTCTTTAATGCAGCATAGCCAAAAACCTAGAAGCCCAGAACCCGTAGCATTTTGCTAACATATTTGTTGAGCTATGGCAGGAGACAAAGAGGCAAGTAACACTCCTCGACACCCTATGAAGACTGGTGAGTCTAGTCTTTTTTAATTAAAGCCTGTCTGTGCCCTCTTTTGTTTTATTAGCAAGACCCCTGAGACTCTCAACCTGGGCCATGCCTGGAATTTTGTTCCTTACTCAATCCCCGGGGAAGCCCCGAAATTCCTCTTAATCCATTACTTCTACCCCCACACCACCCCCCGAGTCTGTTTGCCTGTAAGCTGCAGAACAGTCTCTGCTTTTTAGCATGCCTCTTAATGTCTGGTTTAACTGCAAAACTCAGTTCCTGGCAGTGGCCATAAAATGAGTTCTCTCTAATGGCCACTTTCTAAGACCTCTGCAAGAGTAGGCCAAAAGAAAGGTTTCTAGCCAGTCCCTTTTCTAGTGGGAAAGCTCAGCTTGGAGATTCAGTCTGGGAACCAGACCCAGATGTCTCCCAAGACCTCTAGGGCTCTGGGGATGCCCAGAGACATAAGGGTCCTGATCCCTGAAACGTGGGGATAGTGAGCAGGGCTCCTGACCTCCAAGACACTGGCTATAGGAGCAATTCATTCAACTAGATCTAGCAGTGGAACGCCACCAAAACTGATGAATGCGTTAATCCTCCCCTAGGATAATAGGTGGATTCTCTAGCATTCCAGCAGACTTCTAGGATAATAGGCAGATTCTCCAGCATTCCAGCAGACTCCCCATTGTGGTGTCTTCTTAGGAATTGGGACAACTTGCCTACTGATGATCTAAAAAGGAAGAGGCTAATCTTTTCCTGCCTCACCACTTGGCCACAATACAGCCAACAGTGGGCTTTGTATGGGACCCTGAATTCCAGTTAAATCTGTGTAAGAGGAAAGAAGGTGGCAGGCAGATCTGAGGGCCAGAGACCATGTGGTCATGTCTCCTTAAAGGGATGAGGAAATGTGCCACCAAACCAGTCAATTTTAATAAGCTCAGGGAAATTACTCAGAGGCAGAACCTAAAAATCCAGCCTTATTTCAGAGAAAGCTAGTAGAGGCAATAAAAATACCCTCTTGTAGATCCTAACTCTAGAGAAGGACAGATCTCCCTAAGAACTCACTTTATTAGCCAGTCTGCCTTGGAAATCCGTAGAACACTGTAGAAACTTTCCCTGGGTCACCAAACTCCCATTAACTCCATTTTAGAAATAGCCTTCTCAGTTTTCAACAATTGAGACCATGCTGCCAAGATGGAGAAGGTAAGGAGGAGCAGTCATGGGGCCCGGAAGCAGGCTCACCTGTTAACTGCTGCCATTATAGGCACCATCACCTCAGGGCCACCCAAACCCAGGGCCCATGTCAGCAGGAACCTAGCCCCAAGCTGCCTCAACACTCAGATGGGGCTTTGCACCAGGGAAGGACAGAAGGGGCCTGAAGCCACACATGAAGCATCAACCAGGAGGAGCTTCGGGTGAACCTTGACATGGCAGGTAAGAGTGATAATTTAATTAACATAGGAGCCAATTACTTGGTCCTAGCCTATCACTCCCAACCTCTCTAGCCTCAGTTGTGCCTAATAAGGAGAATGAATGGGAAATAAAGATATAGACCATTTACTAAACCTCTCCCCTGTAGCATGGCTTCCTTCGGGTCTTTCCCTACACTAAGTAAATGTGTAAAATTCTCTTTTCTAATCTGGGTTCTCTGTGTTCAACTTTTCTTAATCTGTGTTTAACTTTGTCAGTTTGCTCATGCCTAGGACTCATATATCAGATTTGGGGTTCCCCATTACAAACTGGATAACAGTAAAAGATGACAAAAAATGAGTCTTAAAGTGTCAATACTATCTTGCAATTGGATTTGATGTATAAAAGAAATCACAAGTGGAATTAGTTCAACTGCTGGAAAAGCAGAAAAACTTCACAACATTAATGTTACTAATAAAATATTTTTAGTTGCCTAGTTAATAAATTAAAGTGCCCATGGGGCCGGCTGTAGCTCAATTGGTAGGGCGCCGGTTTACCACATGGGAGGCCCCGGGTTCGGTTCCTGGGGCCTCCTCAAGCAGGCAGACCGCCTTGAGAAGGCAAGCCACCGTGGGCAGGGCAAGCTGCCGTGGGCAGGGCAAAGCCGCCATAGGCAGGGCAAGCTGCCGCGAGCAGGCAGGCCGCCGTACGGTGAGCTGACTCGGTGGGTTGCCACAATGGGGGGAGACAAGCAGACACAGAAGAACACAAAAAAAAATGAACACAGCAAGAACAAGCAGAAAGAGGGGGATATATAATAAATAAATTTGAAAAAGAGCCCAATTTATTTTTAAAGTGAAAACATACTAGAAATTGTAACTAAGAGTTAAGATCATTATATAGATATCTTTATTAAAAAACAGCAAGTGCTGAAATTGCTGTAACTTGGTGGATTTAGCCTAGACTTACTATTGTGATGGTAATCTCGGGCTAATTTACCTTTGTTTATGGTTACTTCAGGTCTAGGGTCACCCTTGCATGTTCTTGTGATAGTACTAGTAATTATAAACTGAATTTACCTTTGATTATGGTTATTTTAAGACTAGCTTCTTGCCTGGACCTACTACTATGAGGGTAATTCCAAACTGAGTTTGCCTTTGCTTATGGTTATTTCAGGACTGGCTTCACCCTTGGATGTACTTGCTCACCTTTGTAATGGTAACTACTCTATTTTCCCCTGTTTGAATCCATGGAAACTTCTGCTCCCCATGGTTTGGGAAAAGGCAAATTTAAGACATCCCTGTCTTTGTCCTTCCACTGGTGGTAATAGCCCTGCTTTCTCTCATGATTATCCAGGTGTGGATTCCAATTTATCTACTCTGGGCAAGAGCCCAGAGGGACCCCATGAACTTTAAGGAGATTGCTGCCTCATGAAATTTTTGGCCCTCGGGGTTGGATGTCCACTCTTCCAGTCCAGTGGCCCCCGGAGTCCTGTTATCTCTGAGGACTGGGGAGTAGGGAGACCTCCCACCTTGAGCATCAAGAATTCTGAAAGCGGCAGGTCATAAGAAAAAAAACACTGTTTTCCCTGAGTCTTCAATGACCTCAGTGAGTATATACTGGAATTAGTGTTGCTCATCCAAGGTCTGTCAAAGTCAAAATGGGAAATAAGCAGAGTTCTTAAGTAAGGGAAAATGTTGTAGACTGTATTTTAAAGCATTGGGAACAATTTGGTTATAAGCCAATAACTAAAGAATGAAATTCTTATGTAAGACTGCATGGTCATAGCACAGATTAGAATAATCAGAAATAATCTTCAAGGAGATCTTTTAAATGTTATTTTACAGTTAAACTTTTATTTTGTAAGAGAATGAAAATCATAAGTAACATTACTGAGTTGTGAGTTGTTTCTGTGTCTGACTCTCTATTTGTGTCTGCCTATTTGCTCAGTGTATATTTTCATACATCAGGATGGTAATATCAAATTAACAAATGAAAATTCTTAAAAGAGCTCTATTCAAATTGTTAAAAATTAAATATCCACTTATATATGTGAATGAATATTCCTGGAGTCCAAATTAGGCTAAGCAGGATGGAAAGGTTACATAGATATATGAATATAGAAACTACTGGGAAAAGGAAAAAGGTTTTCCTAAACTCTTTAACCTATCTAGCCCCCAGGGCCTTCTCTTTGCAAGAGCTATGAGGGAAGAGCTAAGTGTAACATATTAAAAGTCTATCTTCTAGCCAGGGAATTAAGAATCATAATTTGTCCTGTAATTCCCCAATTTACACCTTTTAACAGTCTTAAAATAAGGGTGGTTAATTATCCTGTTACCAAATTTCAGTAAGGAAAAAAGTCCTTGAGAGCTATGGAAAGATCTTTTCTAAATTATGATGAAAACAAATTAAACAATTATATTCCAGAACTTAGCCGTCAGTATGCTTTTAAGATTATTCACAGTTTTAGAATTTTTTTAAAAGATTTATTTATTTTATTACATATCTCCCTTCCCCCCCGATGCGGCGACGCGCCGAGACTGGTCACTGCGCAGGCGTGGCTTTCCCCGCTTGTGGGCGGCTTCTGCTTCCATTCACGGCCGGCTCTCAGTTTGCAGGTGGCTGGCTGCACTCTATTCGCGGGCGACCTGCCCTGCCCGTGGCAGCTTTTGCCCTGTCCGTGGCAGCTTTTTGCCCTGCCCACGGCGGCTCTGGCCCGCCCATGACAGCTTGCCATTCTCAAGGCGGTCTGCCCGCTAGGAGAGGTCCCCAAGAACCGAACCCGGGGCCTCCCATGTGGTATGCCGGCGCCCTATCCACTGGGCTATCCAGCCGGCCCCTGTTTTAGAATTTTATTAAAGAAAAGAGGTTTTGCCTCCTGTGAAAGAAGGAAAAAAGAACATTCCTTGCATAAACTATAATTGTTTCGATTTTATTTAGTTTGGATGTAACCTCTCTTGGTTTATAGGATACTAATAAGTTAATATCATACATATTAAATCTTTAAGATGATGAAAGTTTTAAGTCTGTGTTTAATGAAATTAAGGAAGGAAAGGTAGATCTGTCCTAAAGTGAAATGACTAGCTTTCACAGAGTAGAATGAAGAATGTAAGACAAGACTTTTAAATGCATAAAGGTAAAGTTCATTGGTTGCTAATTTAAAGGTAAAGTAACTTATGGTTAATTATAGCATGTTTGCAAAAACATTGTCTAAACTGAAGTACTTAAATGGCTAATTCCAGGAAGCCATTATTAATTAGAAATCTAAACTGATTTTAATAACAAAAAGTAGCTTCATAACAGAGAAGCCTGTCAGAGGCCACCTCAATCTGCATGTTAAGGTGGTGGTAAGGAAAAGATAATCTTGATTCCATTGGGAATCTTAGATTTTCATAAAATAATGGAGAAAGTTTTTCCTGTACTGCTAAAATAAAATACTTGTTAATTAACATAATCATGGTAAAGGTGTAGAAGTTAAAAGTAAAGTACTAAAATAGTTAAGTTCATTTGATGTTATACAATGCATTGGAAGTATTTAGAAAGTGTATAAAAATTAAGAAATAGATTTTAATATCATCAGACTTTCTTGTGCATTCAAACCATGCCTTCAATGCCCTGCATGGTGCCTCTCCATTTGAGTTATTGGCTAGGTTGGTCACTAAGATCCCTAAAATAATAAAGGTATCCACCACATCTCTGGTTATGCTCCTGAAGTGGATGGAAAGTACATTGCAGTTTCAGACTCCTGCAGCAGCCAGCAATGGTTTGATATGGCCAGATTTACAATGGACATTGCCTCCAGACAGGCTTTGTTTCATAGTGCCAAAGGATGCTATGTACCAGACCAGTGAAACACAGAAGCCTACCTTCCTAGCTGCTTTCTAGGATCACTGGTGCTACAGCATGCTGGCTGTATGAAGGACATTCCAAGTGGAGCAATAATTACCAGAGTAATGTGAGTAGAACTTAAACAAAGACAATTGGAATTATGGCCTGCTCCCATGGAGAGACAACGTGTATGGTATTGCAAACCTGGAGCTTAGATCTATTAACTGCAGCTCAAAAAGGAACTTGTGTATTAATTAGTATTAAGTTCTATACCAAAATGCCTAATAAATATGATATCTCTTCCATTCTAGATCAAATGCAGAAGGACATTGAACATATTAAAAAGTCTTTGTGAACTTAATTCATTTTCTAAGTAGTTAATGAATGTGCCTATAAGATAAAGGAGTGGCTTTCTTAAGTACTGTCTTTATTTTACTTGCCATATGCTTGTCTTGTTGTTGCCGATATTATCTTTGTGAGCTTATGTCTAGGGCAGTGACTCTCCTCATACCTGTCCTAGCTCTCCTAGGCATAGAACTGGGGTTGGCAGTTTATACCAAACCCAGCAGGTCTACCACAGTCTCTCCCTAGAGTTAACCAACAGCATAAAAGAACTCAAGGAAGAATCCTGTTTCTCATGAACTTTGAGAGGATGCAGCCTCTGAAGACACCTGGCCTTTTTCACTCCCATGGTCCAGTATGTCGTGGCTGTCCCCTTTTAGGGCCCACTTACCACCATCTTCTTTATCCTTTTAGTAGGACCATGTATCTTAAATTCTAATTAAGTTTATCTCTTCCAGAATCAACACCTTCCAGAACAAGATATTAGTCACATGGGGATTTCATCCAGCTCCAACCATGGTGCCCTCAAACTCAATAGAATAGCCAGAGCATTTTATGCTCTGTCAGGCAGGAACTTCTGCCCCTAACCAGCAGGAAGTAGCCACAGAAGAATGACCATCACTTTCAGTGCCCCTTTTAGAATAAGGGTTTAAACTCCCTGAGGGGGCAGTTGAAACAGATTAGTAGAGGGAAAGAGGGAAGGTGACTAGAAACTGGCAGAGAACATGGCCGGCAAAGAACACAGGGAAGAGATGCTGCCTGGAAACCTCTGTTCCTAAGAACAAAGTTGGAAAGACCCCACCTAGACCCTAGCCACAAGGTCCCATTTGGAACTCTTTCCGAGGTCAAGGGAAAGCCGCAGATATCTCCAAACAGCAGGCCTCCCCACTAGCTCCCTGAGACCTAACCGGTGGGGCAACCAATTAAAACAGCAAACAGCTGGGGCCTCTCCCCAATATTAGGAATGAGGAGGAGGGAAGTTCTTAAAAAGGCCAAACCTGGGGCTCCACATGTGCTTCTCACCCTGTAGCACTGCCCGCAATCTATGTCTCAGATTGTGTACTTATCTCATTTCTTGTTTCTTAATAAACTCTTTGCTCCCTTAAAAAAAATGTAGTGATCAGAAATCAGACAATGCACCCCCACAGTTTGGAGGAGTAGGTCTTTATGGAGCCCAAGCTCCAGTCATCACTGCTGCCTGCCACATGGCTGGGGGAAAGGGAATGGTAGCTTCCGTAGGGAGGGTGAAACTCACCAATATTTATCCCAATTGACTAGCCTTTTCCTCCTGTTCTACCCTGGATGCTGTACAGTGTTCCCCTAGACTCTGATGTTTCAAAATAGTTTATTCAGACAGTTCCTACCAGTTCAATAGTTGTTTTGGTGGAGGGACTGATTCCTGGAGCTTCCTACTCTACCATCTTCCCACAATCCTCTCTCGGCCTTATCAGTTAATAACTTTTTAAAACATCAAGTTAAAAATGAAGCTGAAACTCTCTATAGGAAGACAACTATTCTAAGAAGGCATACCAACTATACTTGGTATACAGTCAGTGCTTTTGAAAATGTTTATTGCATGGAATGGACTGATTCAATCTCTAGTCTAACTCCTAATGCCAAAGTTACTTCTTCTTTGGAGCCTTTCCTCACCCTATTCTCCTTTCTAAGAAAATGGATCACACACTTATTTGTACCCTGTATGTATATCTAGCAGAGCACGTGGAACTCCTTATTATATTTATTTGTTTATTTTATCTGTCCCATCCCCTCATGACACTATAATCCCATAAAGGACTGGAATTACATCTAAATTCATCTCTGGGGCCCCAAAGTCATACCCTAAGTAGATGGTCAATAAATATTTGTTGGAAGGAGAGAAAACAGTAATGAAAGAAGGAAGGGTAGATCAGAGGGTAAGAGGAGCAGAAAGTGAAAAAGAGAAAAGAAACAGCTAACATTTATTAAATGCTTATAATGTTCCAGCCAATGTTTTAAGATGTATTATCTCATGTATTCTCACAACAACATTATGAGGTAAGTATTATAGTCCCCACTTTATACATGAGGAAAGAGGAACACAGAGTTAAATAACTTACCCAAGGTCACACACAGCCTATGCAGCCTAGCTCCTTAATCATGACCTTAAATCCTAAGCTGTGCTGCCTCACAAATAAAGACTACAATCTTTAAAGATCCTTAGGCTCTACCCTTAGAGATTGGTTCAGTAGGTTTGGAGTGGGGCTCAGGAATCTGTATTTTAAAACAGCCTCCCAAATGAGTTGATTGGTAGCTCAGTTTAGAAACCAACACTGTAAGGGATGGCCAAATAAAAAACTATGGTGGGTCAAAGCAGTGAAGACCTTAGTGAGACATCATGCTTGAGAGGAAAAGCCAGGGGAAAATAAGGGAAAACAGGTACCCATAAAGAGATGGGGGAATGAAAACACAAGATATTGGTAGATTAGCCAACAGATAGAACTGGCCAAGCAATGAACACCCTTCCAGCCACTCCTTAGCTTGGTCCCAGCTGACCCTGGCTGTGACAGCATTACAAACCCTGCAACATGTAACTTCCACCAAGTCTGTATCAGGATTATAGTCAGAATTTAAAGTTTACTTCAGAGCATCCTATGAGCAAATTAATGAACTAAGAGTAAATAAGAATGAAGAATAAGAAAAACAACTAAGAACTCTTTTAGCCCTCATGACAGTCTTATGAGGTAGGTACAATTGTCTTCCACCATTTTACATGTAAGGTATCTGAGGCACAGAGATGTTAAGAAGATCATCAAGTCTCATAGCTAGTAAGTGGCAGAGCTAGATTCAAACCCAGGTAGCCTTGCCTCCGAGCCCATACTCTTAACCACTCTGCTGCCTCTAGAAGAAAGGAAAGAGAAGGAATAAAGGAGGACCCCCATAAATGTTGCAATTTAGAAAAACTATTTGGAGCAAATTATTATTTGAGAAAAACCCTCAAACCCTTCGAACCTCCTGCTGCTGGCACAGCTCCAGGAATGGCAGGAAAATTATGGGGATTCAAAAGGTGCATGGCTCCTTTCTCCCAGAGGCTGCAGCAGCCACCATTGAGCGGCTATTTGTATCACGTGGCAGTAGACACAATATGAGACTGTTTTAAGTTTCTCTATTCCTGAAAAAAAGACTCTCAAAACAGGATAATCAAGTCTTTTCTAGGGGAATTTCATTAAAATTATCATCTAAATAAAAAGATATTTGTCATGAATCATCCATGTAGAGGAGAATGATGAAGAAAATAATTTCTATTATTTTGGTAGCAAGAAAAGTTTGAATGATGCTTCCAGGGGCTCTTGAAGACTTTTGTTTTCCGTGGTATGTTAAAATGTGTAAAATGTCCAAAGGACCTTAGGAAAATCCCTTTACTGTGTTTCCCAGTCATTACTGAAAAAAAGCAGTGAGTGGGTTACACCTATGGCAGGGTTTCTTAAACTCGGCAGTATTGACATTTTGGTCTGGATAATTTTTGTTGTGGGGCACTGCCCCGTGCATTGTAGGATGTTTAGCAGCATCCCTGGCCTCTACCCTCCACAAGTCAATAGCATACCTAATTCCAGCTCAGACAGTCAAAAAAGTCTCCAGGCATTGCCAAATATCCCCTGAGTACCAAAACCACCCTGGTAGAGAACTATGAACTTTTCAAGATGGATTTTGTAAAAAATTACATTGTATGGAATTTTCACTGTTTAAAATCAAAGTGCTTCAAATACTTGTGTGTTAGCATTTAAAAATTTATAAACAAAATACATTTGATAGCAGGATATGAATATACCTGTGTCCTCAGAAGAGAAAGATGGGACAAGGAGACAGGTATAATATGTTGCTGGTGATGGTAAATTGGTAACACTAGCATTATTATTATTACTACTAGTCACTATTGCTACTACTATTATCAATGCCAAGTTCTATGCTAAAATTAATATATATAATCTCACTGAATCCTCACAACAGCCCTAAGAGGGAATTCTATCACTGTGCCTATTTAACACATTAGGAAACTGGGGTAACTAGGTCAAGGTCACATAGCTAGGAGCACCAGAACCTGGATCCCTTTTTTTCTGCCCTAGTCCAAGACAGTGAAGTATCTATTCTCCCTTTCAACATTCTCTCTGTTAGCACTCAAGCTTCAAACAAATCTGCCTCCCACCCCACACCAACTCCTGCTCATGCTTTAAGTCTTAACTGCCTCCTCTATTAGCCCTCCCTGATCCCTAACTTTACTTACTGATCTCCTATGCTCCTATCATAACATGTGCATGTCTTTATTATTGAATTTAATATATCACATCCTCTGTTTGTGTTTCTCTCCCCTCTTAACTAGGAGAGCTTGAGGCAAGGGCCTATCTTACTTATCTCTATCTCCAGAACCTTGTAGGTGCCCAAAAACTTTTTACCAAAGCTTTGCAGTTAGAGGACTTCCATAACAAATCAAAATAAACGGGATGGCTTAAAACAACAGAAATTTATTCCCTTACAGTTCAGGAAATCAGAAGTCTGAAATCAAACTGTTGTCGGAGCCACACTCCCTCCAAAGGCTCTAGATCAGTGATTCGTAGCCTTTTTTGTTCCACAGACCCCTTTGCCAGTCAGGGGAAAACCAAGGACCCCTTACTAAGTCCACACTGTACTGTGTAATATTTAATAAATATATCACACCTGCACAAACACATACCCACAAGCATAATGTTTTTTTGAATTTCAATTAAAGCTCATGGACCCCTTGTTAAGAACCCCTGCTCTAGGGCAGTATCATTCCTTGTCTCTAACAGCTTCTGGTTCCTTGACTTGTGGCAGCATAACTCCAATCTCTGCATCCATCTTCACATGGCCATCTTATTTATGTTTCTCTGTGTCATCTTCTCTTCTTATAAGGACACTAGCTATTGGATTTGGGAACTTACCTAAATACAGGATGAGTTCATCTCAATATTCCTAATTAATCACAACTGTAAAGACTATTTCCAAATAAGGTTACATTTGGAGGTTCCAGGGGGACATGAACTTTGGGGGAGGGGACACTATTCAACCCACTCCATAGGTAATGAGAGGAACATAATTACTTCTGTGAGGGTTGAGAGAGATGAAAATTGTGAGGGTGAAAATCTAGAGACCTGAGCAGAGAAAGGTAAATAGTCAAAAAGAGGAAAATTAACTTATTCAAGACCATGAAGTTAGAAGGGAGGCAGGGAAGGGTCATAAAGCCAAAATCAAAACCCAGTCCCTTGCTCCTGAGTCCAATGCTTTGTTCGCTATGTCATACAAACTTTGATCATGAATTTGAAGTGTTTTTGGTGGCATTGATATAAGTAAACAAAGGAATTTATAGGTTGATGCATGACCAACAATAAAGTCATAAACAGTAAATTATGACATCTGAAGATTATATATCACTATGGTTAGTGGGCAGAGAACTTGACTAGGAGTTAGGAAAGCTTGCATGCTGATTTTGGCTCTTTGGTAAATCAGTGAGACTCCAGACCAAAAAATATATATATTTCTCTGTGCTTTATTTCTTTGGGCTGTAGAATTTTGCTAGTTAACGAGCATGTGATTGACTTCTTTGTTTTTAAATGTCTGCCTTTATTTGAGCATGCTCAGCTGGATGTGGAAAAATCTATGATCCTCTAGGGTTTAATAAGGATCAAATCCCACAGCAATGTATAACTTGTGTGGTTTATGGAATTATAGTACCTCAAATCTGAGGAACCTAATAAAACATATAGTGAAAACTTTCAGCTGATGGCTATATTTCTTTTACAAAATCCCTGGGTGTAGGTGCTCAATTAGCCTAACCTTACAATCCATGCTGTAAGGAGGAGAGAGGTTTAGTGTGAAAGAAGCAAGACTATAATGTGTGTTTATGTGTGTGTGAGTGTGTGTATTTGCTCTTTCTACCTGGGGTATGCCTAGATGTCAAACTCACACACTAGACTTTCTGAAGGGATTATGGTTTATTAATTTTCTAACATTGCCAGTCCACAGCAAAGAGCTTAGCCCATAGCAATGATATACAATAATGATAATAGTTAGTTTACCAAGCATTTAATGAATGTCAGAGACTATCCTAAATGCTTTATATACAATACTTATTTAATCAATATAAGAAACTTATGAGGAAAATACTACTACCTTCATTTTTCAGATAAAGAAACTAAGAGGAAGAAAAGTTAAGCAACTTCCCTAAACACACATGTCTACTATGGGATAGAGTCTCAAGTCTATTTTAGACTGAGCTGAGGCTGTTAATAACTAAATAAATGTTAATTGAATTCAGCTAATAATATCCCTATCCAACACTACTTCATATCCCCCACTCTAGATGAGCAAAGATGAGTTTATGTAACAATAGTAATAATATTTGTATATGAATGCTAAATTTAATTTAAAGGCTTGATTATCCTGTTAGTGGAGTTTTTTTCTTTAGCTGTCAGGTTTTGGTTTCAAAAACACAAATGATAAGATATTAAATATAAATGTATAATTCCACTAGACTATATAAACAAAAACTATATTTAAGTTAGTATAGTATCACATCTACTATAAACAAAGCAATAAACGTTAAGGTTGGATCAATATGGAAAGCAGGGTAGTAATTTAGGCTGCCCTAAAGAGAAACTAGATAAGGCATTTCTCTTGGGGGATTACGAGGGTTTTTTGTTTTGTTTTGTTTTTCCTTTTAAAGCACAGCCTAAAATAGAGAATCAATTCCTATATTAATTTAAAAAATGGAAATCTCAGGCAGATGTAACCAAAATCATTGAATTTTTTAGAGGTTGATATTCTCATATTTCTCATTAATGTATATGTATTTTAAATAAAGGAGGAGTTTGATCATCTTACCTAGTTAATCATTTATAAAGAGGAAACTCTAGCCAAACTTGTGAAGCAGGTAAAAGTTTATTTTTAAGCATTCAACTGGCTTTTGTTTCTGGCTCCCCCTTCTCTTTTGGGGTTACCCCAGATGCCCAGTAACCTTAGCCAGTCTCTCTCTTTCAAAAGGAACAATTACACTATGTTTTAGACCCTGGCTTCTAATGTCAGGATCCTTTCAGATGCCAGTGTTAGAGAGCTAACTCCAACTGGCTGAAGCCAAAACAAAACAAAACAACCTCAGTAATTTATCAGAGCATGTAATGGTCAAGTCTAGCCCTAGCCTTAGGATATAGACATTTAAATTATATAATTGGGAATCTCTCTATCTCCAGATCACTTTGCTTTGCCTTGGTTTTTTTATTGCTAGTTCATTCCAATGGAGGTTCTAAATGGTAGACTACGACAGCTACAAACTTATATCTTATCAGCCAGGGCTGGCCCATAGATTTGGGAATGGGAGTAATACCAGTACAAACATACAGGCTGAAGATGGGGAAAGACTGTTTTCCAAAGGATAATTAGGGTCCTATTAACATAGTGAAAAGCGGATGATGGAAGAAATTACAAAATTATGTGGAGCCAGAGTCACTGGATACTTTGGGGGCAGGGAAAGGGAAGGGCAATTGTAATACGGGGTTTTTTTGGGACTTGGGAATTGTCATGGGTGATGTTGCAATGGAGGATATAGGCCATTTTATATCATCATGTATCATGCAGAACTGTATGGGAGAGAGGGTGGTCTACAGTCTGAACTGTGATCCATGCTTGATGGCAAAGCCCCAAAATGTGTATATCTATCACAGGCGTTATGCCACACTGATGAAGGATATATATGTGGGAGGTTGTGGGAGGTGTGGGAGTGTGGCATATGGGTACTCCTAAAATTTCTGTGTAACATTTATGTAATCAATGTATCGTAAAATAATATATATATATAAAATAAAATTTTGAAAAAGCGGATGCTTGGCAGGCAGAAACAATAAGTATACTGTATAGCCATGATGAAGGATATCAGTTACCATGATAGGATGGAGGTTGGTCATCAAAAGCATTATGATATCTCTAAATGATCCTTTGCAGGTGACTATTCTTAGTTCATATGTCAACCAATACTCTTGAATTTATAATACAGTTAACATAAGGATGGATTCAGCAAAACTGTTTCCATAAGCAAGATACAGGGGAACTTCAAGTATTAGCTTGTTTTGAATAGCCATTCATGACTCCTGCTCTAATTGAATTTCTCTAGAATGCCTAAAGAAAGAAAGTAGAAAATGGGCTGGTAATAGACATGCATTTTTAAAATAAACCCATTAATGTGACACATTCGGTGCTTAATGATTATTAAGAATCACATTTGCCTGAGCAATTCCAATTTTGTCCTACAGAAATACTAGGATAATGGTGCAAAAGTATAGATGCAAATGTTCATGACTTGCAATAGTGAAAAAAAATGGAAACTTAATCACCAAGAAGAGAGGGACTAAATAAATTTAACATAGCTAAACAATAGAATACTGTGCAGCTATTACCTGAAAATAGTAATATTGAAATATGTTCCAGTATGTTTCATGTAGGCAAGTACATATAGGAAAATCTCATTTTTGTTTAGAAAAAAACTATGCATGTGTGTACAAGTATGCACATATGCAAAGACCAAAGGAGTCTGCAAGTTACAAACTCTTAAAAAATAGTTACATCTGCAAATCTGGATTATGGGGTAACAAGTTTTTATTTTTTATGCATTTGTCTTCTGTGTTTGAATTTTTACAAGAAGTATGCATTATTTTCCAGGATGTATTATTTTAATTTTTTAAAGACAGAAATAATATTTAAAGTTATTTTTCATCCTTATAATGCCATCTAACATAATCAAAGGTGACCATTTGACTTGAAAACTCCCAGTCTCCCTTTTGTAAAATCTTTCCTCATCTGTCATAACTAAAACCCTCAGCCCTCATTGGTCTCCATTTTCTCTGTAGAGTGAACCCAGTGAGAATTTACAGCCTTACTAAGCATTAGTTCTACTCAAAAGACTAACTTGTAAAGTAAATGTGAAATGTACTAATTTAACATCAAGCACAGAGTAGACTTTCAGTAACCTATTTATTATTTCTTTTTCACAATTTATGCCCTCACTGCTTCCAGAGAGGACTTTAATGGTTCATAATAAAAACAATTTCTGACAATTATATACATGCAGCATAGTAAGAATATATGATTTACAATTACATACATATAGCATAGGTGGAATAAAACCAAGCAATGAGAAACTTTGATCACAGGAAGCTCTGTCAGTCTGATGAACAGAAACCCACGTGATGAAATTACAGAGAGGTAAAATAGAAAATGAAAATCAGGACCAAGGAAAGAAGAATAAAAATATGCTGGACATCATTCAATAACTATTTTCTGATGGTAATTATAGGGATGGAAAACCCATCAGGCCTATGGAGCTAAAATTAATCAGCAAATATTCATGGAGTTCCTCCTGCTTCTATTACTGGTTCTGGCTTCCTGCCTGCCCACTGTCAAGTTTGGAGAGACTTGTGTGACATTCAGCTTGTCAAGACACAAGAATCAAAATAAGCAGGCAGTGGTTCTTACCAGCCACCTATATCCCATCATGTTTGTTGGAATCAGTCAAGTGAGACAAATTCCTTTTGTGAAAGACCATAAAACTAGTTTAAAAGTAGTAAACATTCCATCACCAAAAACATGCCCATTTAAGTGTAGGTACTATTTCAATTCATTTGTGTACCATTTGAAATTTCAAAGTCCAAATCCACATTCTTTTCAATTAAAGTCCAGAAGGGAAACAAATAGGACTTAGATAACTATACTTAATTTTCAGGGTTCTTTCCATTAAAAACATGATCAATTCCCTTAAAATGTAAAAATATGATGTTTATGTCACTGCTCATATTTTGATAAATAACTATTCGGGTGGAATTGTTGTTTTCTGAATGTCCACATCCCTTGCCTCCTCGTTTAATTTAAAAGCTCCAATTTGGATGGTGTATGCTTTATTAATATGTTTTAATAAAATTGATTTTTTTAAACCTGAAGAAAAAAGCTCCAATTATTTTGGGAGTCCCTCTTTCCTCTGTCTCTCATTTGGACACCACCCCTAAGTGTCAGGGGTAGGCATTTGACCTAGGTTTTGCCAATCAGTATATACATCCCTTACAATCCTTGATTCCTTCTTAGCTCTTTTTAAATTATTTTATTTCTTTATTAGAAAAGTTATGGGTTTACAAAACAGTCATGAATAAAATACAGGATTCCCATATCCACCCCACCACAATCCCGTGGTGTGGAACATTTGTTACTATTGATGATAGTACATTTTTATATTTGTACTATTAATTAAAGTCCATGTTTTAACTTACAGTAACTTTGTATAGTATAGTTCCATGGATTTTTAAAATTTGTTATTCTGCTCCCATATATAACAATCTAATATTTCCTTTTTATCATATTTAGATATACATTTCAGTGCTGTTAATTGAATTCACAATGTTGTGCTACCATCACCACCATCCATTACCTAAACATTAACATCATTTAAATGTTTCTAAATAGGAACCCTGTACATTTTAAGCCTTGACTTCCCATTCTAAGCCCTTTTGACATAATTTTAGCCCATGGATCCAGCCATGTCTGAAATTAAACTTCCCCTGGACTTCTAAGTTAAGTGAACCAATAAACTCCCATTTTGCTTCAATAGTTGGTTTTCTCTTTTCTTTTAATATATTTTCTCTTTATTTTTAAAAGATACTTAGATGTCATAAAATGTTACATAAAAATATATAAGGGGGGGCTGGCTGTATAGCCCAGTGGATAGGGCGCTGGCTTACCACATGGGAGGCCCTGGGTTCGGTCCCAGGGGCCTCTCCGGGTGGGCGGGCTACTTGAGAATGCAAAAGCCGCCATGGGCAAGGCAGAGCCGCTGTGGGCAGGGCAAAAGCTGCCACGGGCAGGGTAAAGCCACCACCGGCAGAGCGGAGCCGCCTGCGAGCAGAGTGGAGCCGCCCACGGGCAGGGCAGAGCCGCCCGCAAGCGGGGCAAGCTGCCCGCGAGTGGGCAAGGCCACCGCTCACCAGCGAAGCTGACTCAGCGCGTCACTGCAGCAGGGGGGGTGGGGGGAGACAAAAAGCAGAAAATAAAAAAATAAATCTTTAAAAAAAAAAAAAATATATATATATATATATATAAGGGATTTCCATATGCCCTACTCCCCAGACCTCCCACTTTTCCCCACATTTACAACTTCTTTCATTAGTGTGGTACATTCATTGCAATTGATGAACACATTTTGAAGCACTGCCACTAAGCTTGGATTATAGTTTACATTGTAGTTTACACTCTCTCCCACTCAATTCTATAGGTTATCACAGGATATATAATGGCCTGTATCTGTCATTGCAATGTCATTCACGTCAATTCCAAGTCCTGAAAATGCCCCCTATTACACCTCTTTTTCCCTCTCCCTGACTTCAGCACCTCCAGTGGCCACTGTCACCACATCAATGATATAATTTCTCCCATTACTAGAATCGCAATAAGTCTATAGTAGAATACCAGTAAGTCTACTCTAGTCCATATTTTATTCCCCAATCCTGAGGATTCTGGGATGATGATGCCCATTCCACCTCTAATTAAGAGGGGACTTCGATCCCATATGGCTGATGGATGGGAATCTCTGCTTGCAGTTGTAGGCTCTCTCGCTTCCTTGGTGTGGTGGTTGTCCATCCTCACCTCCTTGTTAGCTGTCCTGGGTGAGTCCAATGAACAGGAGAGTAGAAGTTGCAACTCTACTGAGGCTCAGGGCCCAGCTGACACATGGACAGCCCAGAGATTCAAGTCTCTTGGACGTAAACCTACCAACTCCAGCACCACGTATAAAATAAAAGGGACAGAAGAGACATGTGTAGAGAAGTCACATCTGAGTCCAACTCTGTCACACTCAGGAGCACAATCTCCAAAGTAGGGCCCACTGGCAAGGCATCAAACTCTGGAGCTATCTGCAATGACCGTAGGGCCTGGGTGCCTCCAGAGCCCTCAGGAGCCCCACTGTTTGGGATAGGGTTTTCTCTTAATTGTACCCAAAAAATCCTGATCAATAAAATACTAATGACAATCTTCCTTTAATAGTATTATTTCCAGGAGGAATGACCAAATAACCTGGAGGTCTCAAATCAGTCATGCCCACCTCCACAAAGCCCTCCTTGAGCTCCATCTCCACACCTAACCCTATCTTCTTATTCTTAAAACCCAAGATGACTCTTTGATTCTTATGTGGTGCCCTATGCATCTAGTATTGCATCTCTATGTGAGTGCATTGTTTAATTATGACTAGTTACTATCTGCCACATTCATTTCCAGCAGAGTAGGGATTGTATTATAATCATTTTTATATCTCCACAGCTTTAGAGTAGGGCCTAACATGTAATAGTTGCTAAACTATATTTTGTTGAAGGAATGAATGAATAGATGAAAGAATGGGGGAGAAATTAGTTGGGAACATCATTTCTATTAATAACTATTCCATGATTATTGAAACCTCTTAAAATAGCTAATTATCAGAAGACCAAAGTAAACCAAATCCTCAAACTGTCAGTCATTGGTAGCTGTATGATTGAAAATTTTTCTTTTCTCTGGTCATTTGGGTTCTGAGAGTGGGTGAATGGGGGAGGTGATTTCTTTTGCAAAACATTTACTATTTTAAACATTCTATAAAATTTAATAACCTGTTTTACAAATTATTAAAACCAAAACAAATAACCTGGAGTAGAGGTTGTAGGTTGTAAGAGAGGGGGCAGAGAAAGCTGTTTTAATCAAAAACTTGTTAATAATTACTAGACCACACAACCAGGTGATATATGGTAGTGTCCTTGCTTATAATGTAGGAAAAGAAAACTGGGAATGAGGTAGTGAGAAGTGTAAAAAGCAGCACTATCCATGCAATACAGGGTGACAGAGAAAGTTTTACAATTAACATGGGCAAATGCTAGGAAAAAAATCTAGTTTGAGATAGGATCAGACATTGGAATGAGCAAATAATCCCTCTATAAATCTCAATGTTCAGCAGAAAAAAATTTTTTTCTAGATGAGTAAGAAAACTTCTGAGTACGTGAGTTCCAGTTATGACATGTGACTGATATTTGGGGTTTCCCCTCTCCATCCCCACTTTAAAGCAATTAGACATTTAACTAAGAATCAAGCCTAACTTTCCCTATACCACTTTTACATGTCACTCCTGACTCCTCTTCTCAGATGTAGCTTTCTATGCACTCACCCTGTTCAACCACTGAAACTTCTTAGTGTTTGCCAGGCTTCCCTTAGCATAAACAGTTCCTGAATGTTTATCTTCTCCATGGAAATGCCAGAAGATTGCTCTGTCCTCCTTTGGCCTCCAAAATACACCATTCTATAGTATGTTCATTATATAGATCCATACATGGAAAATAACTTTAAAATCATAGGTAATAGTAAATGTAGTAAAATAATCAGGAAGTGCAGAGTGCAGTTTTGGGTATTACCTTGGTTTTTCATATACTTCATTGAAATTTTATATATGATTTATAAAAATAATTTATTCATTTTTAATTGTGGCAAAATGTATGTAACAAAAATTATTTTAAACATTTTAAGTAGACACTCTTTGACACTAAGTATATTGACAATATTGTGTAACTTTCACCATACTCATACTCATTTAGCAATAACTCCCCTGGTAACCACTATTTTGCTTTCTCTATGAATTTTCTTATTCTAAGTATTTGTATAAGAGAAATTGTACACTATGTGTCTGATTTATTTCACTTGACATGATGTATTCAAGGTTCATCCATGTTATAGCATGTTTCAGTATTTTCCTTCTTTTTCAGCTGATAACATTTCACTGTATGTACATACCACATTTTCTTTATCCATTCATCTGTTTATAAATACTTGGGTTGCTTCCATCTTTTGGCTATTGTGTATAATGCTGTGATGAACACTGGTGTACAAGTATCTGTCCAGGTCCCTGCTTTCAATTCTTTTGGGTATGTACTTATGAGTGGAATTGCTGGGCCATATGGTAATTCTAAGTCTAACTTTTTGTGGAACAGCCAATGTGTTCCCTATATTGGCTACACCATTTTACATTCCCTTCAACAATGTACAAGGAGTCCTGCTTCTCAGCATACTCTTCAACACTTGTTCTTTTTAGATTTTTAAATAATAGCTATCCTAACAGGTATTAAGTTGTATCATAACTTAGTTTTCATTTGCATTTCTTTATTGGCTAACGATGTTGAGCATTTTTATATACTTATTTGCAAAATGAATATCTATTTAGAGTAATGTCTATTCAAATCCTTGGCCCACTTTTAATTGGTTTGCCTTTTTGTTCTTGAGTTGTAGGATTTCTTTATATATTTTGGATATTAAACCTTTATCATATATGTGGTTTCCAAATATTTTCTTCCATTCTGTAGGATGTCTTTTTACTTTCATGATGAAGTCTGTAATGGTTTGACAGTTTTATCTAATTATGAATTCCAAAAATATAAATTGAATCATGCTTATAAACTGATCTGTTCATCTGGGCATGATTGGTTTATGATTAGGGCATTAACTGGGCCATGTTAGTAGGGCGTTGAGCCCCACCCCGTGGTGGGTGTGTTCTCAAGTGTAAAAAGCAAGGAAGCAGATTTGAGAATATTTTTGAGAAGCAGTTCTGATATTGGAGAGGAGCGCTCCAGGAGAAGACAAGTGAGACGTTCGCCTGATAGTCTACAGCTGGCCTTGTGGAGCGAAGCAAAGTATAGAGAGCCTCATGGTCTACAGCTGAACTTGTGGAGGAAACCGGAGAGAAACACAGCCCCGGCAGGAGAGGAACCCAAAGGCCTGCGACCTGGCAGATGTCGGCAGCTGTCTTGCTCCAACACGTGGACTTTGGTGAGGGAAGAAACTTATGCTTTGTGGCTGGGTAACTGTAAGCTTCTACCCCAAATAAACACCCTTTATAAAAACCAACCAATTATTGATATATTGCAAAGCAACCCTTTGCCTGACTAATACAAAGTCCTTTGCACAAGTTTTTTTTTTCCTTCAATTTTGACTGAGTTCATTTCATCTATTTTTTCTTTGTTGTTTATGCTTTTGGTGTAAAATCTAGAAATCCATTGCCTACTAGAAGGAAGCTATTTCCCTATGTTTTTTGAAAGAGTGGTATTAGCTCTTATATTTATGTCATAGAATAATTAATTTTGAGTTTATTTTTATATATAGTGAGAGGTTGGGGCCCACATAAATTCTTTTGCATGTGGATTTCCAGTTTCCCCAGGACCATTTGTTGAAGAGGCTATTATTTCCCCATTGCATGGACTTGGCACCTTGTCAAAAATCAACTGGCCATAAATGTGTGGATTTTTCTCTGGAATTTCAATTCTTTTCCATTGGTCTAGATGTTTATCCTTATGCCAAAACTATAATGTTATAATTACTATAACTTTGTATTAAGTTTTGAGATTAGGACATGTAAATCCCCCAATTTTGTTCTTCTTTTTCAAGGTTGTTTGGGCTATTTGGGGCACTTTACAATTTGATATGAATTTGAGGATCAGATTTTCCATTTCTCCAAAAAACATTGCTGGCATTTAAATGGGGGTTGCACGGAATATGTAGATTGTTTTAGGTAGTACTGACATCTTAACAATATTGTCATCCAATCCATGAACATGGGATATCTTTCTATTTATTTAGGTCTTCTTTAATTTCTTTCAGCAATGTTTTACAGTTTTCAGTATACAAGTCTTTCACCTCCTTGGTTAAATTTATTCCTAGGTATGTTATTCTATTAGGTGCTATTGTAAAGGGAATTTTTTCTTGATTTCCTTTTCAAATTTTTCATTACTGGTGTACAGAATCCAAACTGACTTCTGTGTTTTTACTTATATCCTGCAACTTTGCTGAATTCATTTACTAGTTCTATAGCTTTCTTGTAGATTTTCTGGAACATTCTATATAAGATCATATCCCATATCATCTCTGAAAAGGGATATAATTTGACTTCTTCCTTTCTGATTTTGATGCCTTTTATTTCTTTCTCTTGTCTGAT
This sequence comes from Chaetophractus vellerosus, assembly GCA_004027955.1. Classification (NCBI taxonomy): domain Eukaryota; kingdom Metazoa; phylum Chordata; class Mammalia; order Cingulata; family Chlamyphoridae; genus Chaetophractus; species Chaetophractus vellerosus. The sequence continues at coordinate 1,712 of PVKH010003034.1, read as the reverse complement.
TTCTCTGGGTAGAATTTCCAGATAATGCTGAATAACAGTGGTGACAGCGGGTATCCTTGTCTTGCTCCTTATCTAAGGGGGAAAGTTTTTCAGTTTTTCACCACTGAATATAATATTTGCTCTGGGCTTTGTCAGAAATGCCCTTTATCCTGTTGAGAAAGTTCCCTTCTATTTCTAGTTTTCTAAGCATTTTTATCATGAAGGGATGTTGGATTTGTCATATGCCTTTTCTGCATCATGATGATCATTTCCCCCCTTCATGCTAATAATATTGTGTATTACATTAATTAATATTCTTATATTGAACTATCCTTGCATTTCTAGAATAAGTCCCAATTGATCATGCTGTATAATTCTTTTAATATACTGTCGGATTCAGTTTGTTGGTATTTTGTTGAGATTTTTAAAATCTATATTCATAAAGGTTGTTGGTGTATAATATTCCTCTTGTACTGTCTTTATATGGCTTTGGTATCACTGTAACACTAACACCATAGAATGAGTTAGGAAGCAATCCCATTTCTTCTAATTTTTCGAAGACTCTGAGAGATTGGTGATAAATCTTTAAATATTCAATAGAATTCTGCAGTGTAACCATCCAGTCCTGGACATTTCTTTTTTGGGAGGTTTTTAGTAACTGATTTAATTTCTTTACTTGTTAGAGGTCTGCTGAGATTTTCTACTCTTGTGTCAGATAAGGTAATTTGTATATTTCAAGTAATCTGTCCATTTCATCCAGATTCTCTAATTTGTTGGCTTATAATTATTCAAATATCATCTTCTAATCCTTTTTTACTTTTCTAGTAATGCTGTAATTACGGTTTGTAGTAATGCTGACATTTTCATTTCTGATTTTTGTTATTTGTATCTTTGCTCTCTTTTTCTGTGATTCTGGCTAAAGTTTTGTCAATTTTATTGATCTTTGAAAAAAACAACTTTTTATTTTGTTGAGTCTTCTCTCTTGTTTTTCTATTGTCTATTTCAATTTATCCTCCTGTAATCTTTACTATTTCATTCCTCTTACTAACTTTGGGTTTGGTTTGCTCTTCTTGTTCTAGTTTCTTTAAGTGTGAAGGTATTGATTTGTGATCTTTTTAAAATGTAGACATGTAGAGTTATAAATATTCTTCCAAGCACTGCCTTTACTGCATCTCTTAAGTTTTGGAATGTTACATTTTCATTTTTGGTCATCTCAAGATATTTCCCAACTTTCCTTGTGATTTTTTGACCCATTGGTTGTTTAATAGTATATTGTTTAATTACCATGTGTAAATTTTTCAGTTTTCCTTCTGTTATTGATTTCTAGGTTTATGCCATTATAGTCTGAGAAAATATTGTGTGTGATTTCAAAATTTTTAATTTATTAAGATTTGATTTGTGGTCCAACATATGGTCTATCCTGTAAAATTTTCCATATGCACTCCAGCAGAATGTGTATTCTTCTGTTGCTGGGTGAAGTGTTATATATATGTCCATTGGGTCTAATCAGTTAAATAGAGTTGTTCAACTCCTCTTATTTTCTTATTGATTTTCTGTCTAGATGCTCTAATAATTATTGAAAGTGATACATTAAATTCTCCAACAATTATTGTAGAACTATTAATTTCTACCTTTGATTGTGTGAATATTTGCTTCATATATTTTGGGGCTCTGTTGTGAGGTATATGTATGTTGATAATTGTTATATCTTCTTGCCGCATTAAACTTTTTTT
>PVKH010003033.1:0-25727 GCA_004027955.1 Chaetophractus vellerosus | reverse complement strand
AGGCGCGGCTTTCCCCGCTTGTGGGCGGCTTCTGCTTCCATCACTGCCGGCTTTTCAGTTCACGGGTGGCTGGCTGTGCTCGATTTGCAGGCGACCTGCCCCCTGCCCGTGGCGGCTTTTGCCTGTCCGTGGCAGCTTTTTGCCCTGCCCACGGCGGCTCCGGCCCGCCCATGGCGGCTTGCCATTCTCAAGGCGGTCTGCCCGCTAGGAGAGGTCCCCGGGAACCGAACCCAGGGCCTCCCATGTGGTTTCCCAGCGAGCTCTTTATCCACTGAGCTATCTAGCCGGGCCCCAGCAGTATGACTTTAAACGTGGACTTTGAAGTCACACTGGTCTGTCCCCATAGCTGAACACTGCTGCTCACTAGCTTGGTTATCTTAGGTCAGTTACCTTTCTTGGTTTCCCTTGGGTCATCTGCAAAATTAGTGTGCCCCAAATGTCAATTTGCTTATATGCCTACCCCTCCTTTCTAGGGTCTTAATTGTTTGATATATTTGGGAATAAAGAATTTGTCTCATATCCATTCCTTAGTTCTACATATCATGTGTTTCTTCTTGGGTCAACCAATTCCTTTATTTCCTCAAGAATTGAATAGTTAAGACCTTGCTACTTACAGTTTCAGAACATGGAGAAACTTTACTTTGAAGTTGTACAATTTAATATTGATTATTAGACATCCCTTCTTTGAAAGGACAAATGTCTACTTGTCACCAGAAATCTTGCTGACCACTCTACTTCCTGGGGCCCAGGCAGTTGCCAAGGGGCTCTTTTCTCTCTTTATTTGCCCAGCCCGATGCTCAAATTCCTATTACCTTCTGTTGTAGAGCATTTTACCATTTTAATTTATTATTGTTTAAATGTTCCATCCAGTTATGCATGCCTCAAGGCTTCATTTCCCCACAAAGTCCCCAAAAGAAACTATGACTGCAGTTTGTGAAAAGATTCTTTTCAACTTGCCACCTATCTCAGTACTAAGATGCTTTTGAGGATAAAATGAATAAAACCTCTAATAATTTCCAAATGTATTCTGTTTAAGAATCAGAGATGTTTAACATGCATCATATAATTTGTCTCCTGTCCACCTCTCCGGATTCACCTTGAGCTATAGTACAACTGATGACAACCTAAGCCATTTCTGGCCTCAGGGCTCTTTAAGATGTTTTCCCCCAACTTCACAGTTTTCAGCCCTGTTTGGCTCAATAACTGTGGGGCCCCAGATTTATATGTTTATCAAGGAGAAACTCTGAAAATGATGTAAAATTCAGGTTAAATCTCACTTTCTCAGCAACAACTTTCTTGACCTTAAATTTTTGTAAAGTCTGCAGCTATAACCTTACTAGTTTTCTTTGTAACACCCATCACAATCTCTATCTAGTTATATCTTCATGGGTGATTATTTGCCATTATTTGGTTAGCATTTGTCTTTCCCAGTAGATTAATTTCCATGAAGTCAGGGGCTGTGTCATTTGGTTCACTATCATGACAAAAGAGGCTTTCACGGTGCTTGGAATATAGTAGGTGAGCAATGTTTTATGAGTGAAATATTTAGACAGTGTCTGACACATAGGAAACACTCAAGTAATATTTTTATTGGGTGTAGGAATTAAGGCAGAGTGAGAAATCTAAGGCAGATACTAAAGTTTCTGGCTGATAATGTTGGCAATTATTCATCCTTATGTATATTTTATATTATGGATCATTGCAGAACATTTAGAAAATGCATGGGAGTATAGAGAATGACACAAAATCCCCTGCAGTTCCTTCTTAGAAATAATCACTGTTAAGATGCTGTTACATACTTTTTTCTAGGCAACATTCTCTTTCTCTGAATATGTGTGTTTGTGTGTGCATGTATGTATTTACATGTGTGCAGGTATCTATGTATGGTACCTACATACCATTATATAAACTTCATTTAACAGTTTAGTGTGAACATTTCCCTATGTTATTAAATATTTTATAGAAAGCTTTTTTTAACAGATGCACACTATAACTTCATATGTATATATCCAAATGTAAACAATTCCATGTCAGAATTTAGATTGTTTTCAGAGTTTTCCTTCAATAAACATGTAAAATCACATCATTGAATATAAGTTTTATTAGATCTGGGAAAACCTGTGTAGAGTAGTGATTAAGAACATGGACTCTGGAGAAAGATTGCCTGGGTTTGAAACCTTCTTTGTTACATGTTAACTTTGAGGCTTGGGCACCTCACACAACTTTTCTGACTCATTTTCCATATCCAGAAAAGGAGTGTGGTAATGTGTCTCCTTAGAGAGTTATCATAAGGATTAAATGTTGTGCTAAATGCAAACACAAAATGGTGCCTAGCTTTTAGCTACTTTCATAATCTCTGATTAACTCAAGAAAATTCTTAGTTGTAAAATATTTAGATCGAATAATTTAGATTATTTTAATGCTTGTTATATATACTGTCAAACTGCATTTCAGAAAGTTTGGAGCAATTTGTATTAGTGAACAATAAATCTTTAAAATGATCATTGTCAATTGTTAAGTGGATAAAACTGGTACCTAATAATTCTAGTTTTTATTTTCTGAGTACTAATATCATTGAATATTTTTCATATGTTTACTGTCCATTTGTATCCTGTGATCTGTTTATTTCTACTGCCCATTTGGAATGCTTTCTTTATAGGAGCTCTCTGTAGATTAAGGAAAGCAATCTTTCCCAGCTAAGTATAATGCAATTATTTTGCCCAGTTATCCTTTGCTTTTTGATTTTATGCTATTTTTAAATATGTTTTCTTTTAAATATATATTCAGATTTCTTAACCCCATTTGCATAACTATACATATATGTTTCCTTCTAAGATTTTATATGGTTTTATTTTTTTTATAATAGTCTTTAATCAATGTAGAGTTTTTAACTGTCTTATGTAACATTCTAACTTATTTTTTTCCAAAATACTCAATTGTTCGAGTTAGATTTGTTAACTATCATATATCCCATAGTTTTGAATTCCACTTTACCGTACAACTAAATATTTATGTTAAAATGTGTTTCTGGGTTTTAACATTTTACCGTAATTATTCTAGTCTATGGTCTGTCTAATGGTGCAAATTCCTGTCCTCACACCACCAGACGCTCATATATACCATTTGTTTACTATTCTTCTGGTGTTTTGGTTTGTTTTTGTTTCTGTTTTTTAATGTAATAAATTAATTACATAATTACATAATAAATTGTGAGTCTTTATTAGATAAATTCTATTCCTACTGCCTAGAGCTACGTTGTTCTTTAAACAAATTATTGCTTTTCAATTTACTTATATCTCTCCTAATTTGAGAATTCTCTACTGGAATATTAAACTCACTCACACACAGTACATCAGTTGCTGCCAAAAAGATTTATTGAAGAAAACTCAACGAAGTACAAACAGACCCATTTTAAAAGTCTGTCAGAAAAGAATTAAGTTATAAGTCCTTGAATTGGTAACCAAGAGCATAAGAAGAATGGGATCTTCAGTGATTAAGACCTGAAAAAAATTGGCAAAAATTCAGGAAAAAATTTTAAAAGAAGGATATTTAAATTATGGCTATATACAACATTTTTGACACATGTACATGTTTGTAAAATATCATTTTGACTTAGTTTGGATCTAACCTAACCTAAGAACCCTGTCACATTGCTTATATATCTTACATGTGGGTATTCAACTTACTGAATAACCTTAATTCTTTTATGTATGAGGGTTGCAAATATATTTTTTAATAGAAGAGAATCATTGGTTACATAATAATGTAAAAATCTGTTTAGAATCAGCTCTCAGAAGAGTTTTTAAAACTACTACAATTAATATATATATTATATATATAATTATTTATAATTAAAATAATTCTCTCCATTTCTTTCACTAAAATATGCTATTTAAGATGAACTAAAATGACATATACAATTCATTGTAGCAGGAAGTGAGCTTTCTTCACTGTTTCCTCCCAGGAAGGCTGGGATTGAATGTTTTATATTAAAATGAATAATTGCTAGATAATTCAGTTAAACTTGGCGATATTAAAGGAACTCTTGTTCCTGCTGTTTTTTTAAGCTTTAATAAATATATTCTGCTGCATGAACTCTATTCCTAAGCATCTACATTTTCTAAGTCTGATACTTGCCTTTAAAAAATCCCACATTCTTTCTAGTTGTTGATGTTGGTTTTTTTTTTTTAGATTTTTGCTTACAGGACAAACTTCTTTTCTTAGATGTTAAGACTAGTTGACTAGGCTATCGCACAATTGTATGTGGCATCCCTTTCACTGTCCTTTCACTGCTTTCAAATCATGAACCCATTTGGATCTTCCCCTAATAATGCAAAGACATCCATTTCAGTTGTAGAGGCATCTTCCCCGAGGTTTGGGGTATCTAGTATAGCGGTAGTCTCAGAAGATAGCTCAGCATCCTTGGTTTCAGATTCAGTTCTATCAATTTCAGACAAGTCTTCCATTGATGTAATAGAAGAATCTTCCGTGTGGTTTATAGCTACCGATGCAGGGACAATGAAGTCATATCTGGATTCAACAGCAGTAAGCAAAACTGAGTGGGTCTCTGCTTCATTTGCAATATCTCTCTCCATCCAAACATTTACCCCATCAATAGACTCTTCATCAGTTAGGGGGATATCTTCTGGGTTATCTTTGTATTTTTCGGCAGAGTCAGCGAGTTCAAACACAGTGATGAAGTTCTCCTCATCAGAGTCATTTAATTTAGCCACAGCATCGGGGTCGTCATCTGAAAGAACTAAGTCAATTTCAGTAATTTTATCTTCTTCAAGGGCAGTTATGTCTGGAAAAGTGGTGATGTGCTTTTCAGTAGAGGCAGAGATTTCAGAGTCAGGAATAAAGTTGTCAGTGATCTGGACAACCTCATCAGTAGTGGCTCTGGATTTGACTGATGAATTACAATTAACATCAGGTACACTCTTCTTAGCTGAAAGGGCAGTAATGTGAGCAACGCTGATGGTGCTTTCCTTAGGTAAGTCAGTGACTTCAGAAGTTATTGAAACATCTTTGTCCCCTGGGTCAACGGTATCTAAAAGGATGTCTTTTTCTTCTAGGTCAATGGAAAAATCTATTAAAGAAACAGTAGCAACTGGTGATGAAATTTTACCAATTTTCACTGGAATGAAATTTTCAGTAATGGAGTCATCAGCTATGGAGTTTGTAGTGCCAGTCAGAGTGGTAATTTCTTTCTCCAGATGAGTTTTTGTCTTAATAATATGGTTCTCAACATCTTCTTCAGATTTTAGTCTTTCCTTTGGAGTTGTAAACTTGTTGCCTGTAGTAGTTGAAAAATCACTTTCTAGTGTATAGTCATTTACTGAAGAGATGTGGTCTCCTTCTGAAGTAATAGTTTTTTCTGATTTAGGAATAGCGCTGTCAGTCCCAAAGAAAGTGGTTGCTTCAGTTGACATTTTATTCCTTTCCCTTGGTGGATGAGAATAAATTTTAGGAGAACCATCTTCAGCCATGGAGTGAAGTGGCACCATGCACACTCACAAGGTCTTTCCCCTGGGCCCAGTGGCATCCCCAGGCAGGAGAGTGGTGTTCATTATAGTGATTGAAGCATTGGTCATCATGGCGATTGTTGCATCAACCACAGGGGGGCAATAGCACTGGCTCTCCTTAGAGGCTGTTTCTTGTCTGTGGTTGGCTTCGCAGTGGCAGGAGTATTGATATTAGATAAAAATACAATGGAGTCTTCTGTGATTGTGTGACCAACATTCTTGGCCAAACACATTTCAATTTTAAGGAATTTGGGATTTATCATTTTTCTGACTATAAGGGTCATGCCTTCCCATATGAAACTAGTGTCAATTGAAACAGACCTAGCAGATTCTGTCAGGTACTTTGTGATTTTAGGGTCAGTAGGGGAAACCCTGGGAACCACAAGATTATCAGCATCAGCTTCAAGTGTCCTGTCTTCCGAATCAGTAATACTATATTTTGCAGGTGAAGCATTTTCTCTTGAGATCCATGGTATTTAAATGTCTCAAAAAATAATGACATCTTTGGCAGTGACTGTAACTACAGAATGTAATTTAGGAGCGTGGATTTGAGTTTGACAGAGGGAATTCTCACTTTTTCATAAGTGATAATGAACAAAAATCACTGACCTTTTAGAATATCTGTAGTTTTGTCTTCATTATAATTCTTACTTTTTCTTGAATTAACTTGAATAACAGAAAAGAGTCAAATTTTGTGGGTTAATTTTTTTGTGGAAAGTGTTATTTCGTCCCCAAAATAGTTTCTGGCAGGGAGTTGATGTTATGTCTCACAATTGTCTTCGGTGTGCTGAGTGGTAGCTGCCCAAGGGCCAGTTTTCCCAGAAACAAGGTCAGGGTGAGAAATGATTGTATTAACCTTTCCTCAGTTTTAGGGGAGGTTTTTTCTATAGTGATGTTAGTTAATCAGAATCATCGTTATGTTACCAACATTAAGGTTTAGCTGAATTATATGAAAGAAGATTGTAGTACAATGTAAATATTTTAGAACCGATCTTTTTTCCAAATAGTGTCATTGGAGTAAATACAATTTTCAGACCAGACACAACTAAATCTGAAAGAGGGCAGCAGGTTCAGCCAGAGTAGTGATTTTCATCTTAAGAGCATTTGCTTATTTTTCATTAGATATTGACCCAGTCTTAAAGTTCACAGCTTCTATTAGTTGATTGTCTTCTGACGTAGATATACCACAGTTTTTTGTAAGAATTTCAGGATAGGTTTTATGATGGGCACTTTTTAAATATATGGGTGACTTCTCTAGAAAAATTTTTGCTTCAAGGGATATCACGATTGATGGCTCCAATGCCTACATTGATATACAGAATGCTCTCAGCATCAGGGATGTGGAACAAAGTCTCAGGCGTTAGTAAAAGGCATAAAGTCTTTTTTTCTAAATAGAAATACTGTGAGCTCCAGGAGAAAAGTAAAGGTAGTCACAGAGTAAATTCATCCTCTGTGTTGGCTAATTTAGCAAGATGATTTTTAGCCTCCACTTTTTCTTTGCATCATCTAGTATGCTTATGAAAATTTAGGGATAAGGGCATATAGTAAACAGATGAATTTGTGTCTGTTTTTTTGGGAAGTTCCTTTATATATAAAAAGGGGGAAAAGATGGAGGGATGGCTGGATAACTGCTGTCCTTCTTGAAATACCTGCTGTTTGTTTTATTGATTAGAGTTGAAATAAGGAGCATAATATTTTGAGTATTTAATCCCATGGTGAGTGGATGTGACTCAAACAGTTGAGTGCCTGCTTCCCACATGGGGGGGGGGGGTCCCAGGTTAGGGCCCCAGTGCCTCCTAAAAACATACAAAAAAAAAGCAAACAAATGAAAAAAATCAACCCAAGGGAGCAGATATGGCTCAGTGGCTGAGCACTGGCTTCCCATATACGAGGTCCTGGTTCAATCTCTGGCCCTGGTACCTCAAAAAAATAAAAATAGAAAACAAAGAACAAAACAAAAAACCCATCTAAACAGCTAACAAAAGAGATATTTCCAGGAAGGTCATTTGGTACACTTATGATTTTCAGGGATTCTTGAGAAGGAAAAGAACCCTTAAAAACAGATTTTTTTAAAGCAATTTATTGAAGTATATCATTCATACATGAGCATACATAAACTATAAGTGTTCAGTAAACATCTTGAACTTACAAAACAGACATGCATAACATCATACAGGGCTCCCACATATCACCCCCACCACAAATACTTTGCATTGTTGTGAAACATTTGTTGAATTATGAAAGCATCATCAAAGTTACTACTAACTATAGTCCCTATCTTACTTGCCTATATATATATATATTTTTAAAAATTTTCTTTTTTAAAAATTTTTTAAAATATCTATATATATTTTTAGGATACATTGATTACATAAATGTTACACAGAAATTCCAGGAGTACCCATATGCCACCCCTCCACTCCTCCCACAACCTCCCACATACACATCCCTCATCAGTGTGGCATAATGCCTGTGATAGATATACACATTTTGGGGCTTTGCCATCAAGCGTGGATCACAGTTCAGACTGTAGACGACAGTTCCGCATGATACATGATGATACAAAATGGCCTACATCCTCCATTGCAACATCACCCACGTCAATTCCCAAGTGCCCCCAAAAAAACCCACATTACAATTGCCCTTCCCTCTCCCTGCCCCCAAAGTGTCCAGTGACCCTGGCTCCACATAATTTTGCAATTTTTTCCATTGCATATATCACAAGTCTATAGCAGGACACCAACAAGTCCATTCTAGTCCATAGTTCTTCCCCCAATCCCGAGGAGTCTGGGATGGTGATGTCCCCTCCACCACCAAGTGAGAGGGGGCTTATATCCTGTGGATACAATGGAAGGGATTATCTTGCCTGCAGCTGCAGGCTCTCTCCATTCCCCAGCATAGCCGTCTTCCATCATCAACTCCCAACTAGGTGTCCTGGGTGAGTCCATTGAGTTGTAGCATAGAAGTTGCAGGTCCACAGAGTCTCTGGACCCAGCTGGCACATAGACAGCCTGTAGTCTCTGGTCTATGGAAGTACACCTAAAACTCTGGCATCAAATATAGGTTTGAATAGAAGAGACAGATGGACCATGTGCAGTGAAGACATATTTTGGTCAAAAACAGATTTTGAAAATGTGGATGTCATAGTGATGTCAATCATTAAGACTTTCTTTGTATAGAATATATCTTGAGTTTTTAATCAGAAGAACTGTCATTTGTAGTTCTAAAAGAATCAACTGTTAGATGAGTGATGTCTTTTACAGATACTAGAATTTCTGTTTCAGAAAAAGCATATCTTCAGATTTCATAGATTTATTAGAGACAGTAGAGTTATTAAACATCATTTAGGTGAGTATAGTCATTGCTGGAATGGAGTTGCTGAGGAAGTTTCAGGTTCAGTATCTTCATTCAAAAAGAAATTTTACCATCAGAAACAGCTAAGGAAGCCAGGGGAGCAATAACATTTTGAGGGTTGGCTACTTAAATAATTACAGTTTCATCTTCTTTTCCTCCATTGCTTTGATGATTGAGTACAGGATGAAGTAAATTGTAATTGAAGAGCATGTTATGCTCTAGGGGAGAAATTATTTCTTTGTTTCCAAGGGAGATGGCTTTTACAGCAGAATCAGTCATGACCCTCATATCTGCCTTCGTGTCTGTAGGTTCCACAGGGATATCCTTTGGAGTAATTATTTCTATCGTGACTGAGGAATGCCAGCCTTAAAAAAAGTTTCTTCTCCAAACTCCTTGTTATTTTGTGGTACAATAGAAATTTCTTGAAAGTTAGGTAATATTTTTTCTATCTCAAAAGTAGGTTTTTGAGACATATTTGGATTTTCCAAAGCTTGAAATTCTTTATTTGCTCCTCTGAGATTAGCTGCATCAAATTCCAACCAAGAATTTCCTTCTACCAGGGAAAAGATCTCTGATGATGAAGATTTTTCATCAGTAGGAATAATGACAACTGCTTGCATGGGCAAGTTTGAGTTCCCAGTCATGAAGTTGGCTTCCTGAGAAACATACCCAGCTGGGAGGGACTCTTTGGGTATAAGAAAGCTTGAGTAAGTTGCCATAGGGACACTAGCATAATCCTTACTGTTTGATTTATCATGAATGACATTTTTATTCACAAGAAAAGACTTTAGGTCAGCATCTCTTAGAGAGTTAATTTCATCCATAACTGAATCATCTCCTGCTATATTTATATCTGTTAGAGGATTTACTTCAAATTCAGTAGCTGTGTCTTTCACTGCAGAAGCTTTAGTTATTCTCCATGTGTCATAGAAATTTGGTACATTATATTTATCAGGGAAAAGAGTTGAAAACTTAAAATTTCTTTCCTTGGGTTCTAAATTTAGACCACCAGAGACATCAATACCATAAATGTCCTTACTGGCAATAATAGCAGATATATTAGGTTCAGCATCTGTGGTTTTGTCTGAAGAACCAGAAGAATCAGTTTGGAGAACAGTATAAACCAAAGGTTGAGCTTTTGAGACCATTTGACTTTTAGTATTTTGCACTTCTGGGACAACACCTTCATTTAAGTGAGCTGAATAGGTAGACTCAGGCTCTGATGCTGCTATTAACATTAGCGGATGATATAAGCTTGTACCTTTTACAAGTTTAGGGGCTACAGTTTCTTTAGTAGGAACATTAGCAGCTAGAATGAGAGCTTCAGGTTGTCCCATAGATGTAAATCTTAGTGACATGACATCCTCTGATGAAGGAGGGCTGGAATGGCCAATATAATTTTTGTCCTTAGTGAAGATAACAGGAACTTTTGGTGTAATGACAGGCACTTCTTTCAGAGGAGCAAAAGAAGTAAGAGCTGTGCTGATTGCACCTTTTGTGTTTTCATCCACACTGGAAATGCCATCATCTGAAAGCTGAGGTGAAGGAAAAACACTAAACCAGGATTCAGACACCGCAGCTATATCAGATTCATCTTCAGCAAATTCAGGTATAGTGGATTTGGTGTTGTCTACTGTTAGGGGTGTAAATGTGTTATAAATGATAGGTGATACACTTTCCCTGAAGACATGATCCTTAATTATGACAGCAGGATTAGTAGCATCAGTTGTGAATGTCCTGCTTTCAACAATGGATTCTGTGTCTGGAACAAAGGAATATTCACTTATTTTATATCTGAAGTCTGAGTCATCATAAAGAATTATGGTGTCATCATCACCATTTATGGTACTTTTTCCCACAGATGTTTTGTCTGGAAAACTAGGAGGAAAATTTCCACTTATATCAATTAGGAAATTTGTTGTGGGACTATAAGCCTTGGAATTGACATTGGCAGCAGAATCTTTGAGTGCAATAGCATCAAAGTTAAAGTTCTTGTGTTCTTGCCTAGGAATAATAGGTTGGTAATTTTCTTCAGTTTTAAACTCTGAGGGTTTTGTTTTCATTAGATTGTCTGAAGCAGCAGCTGTGATGTATGGTACAAAAGACCCATGTGTCTTGGGGGCATATGTGAGTGTTCCCAATTTTATAAGGGAATTGCTTGCTTTCTTCTCTGATTCAAAGGCTTCCTCATTTGAGGCATAGTCAGAGCCACTGTCATCAATCATAATATTTATATGGTCCATGTATGCTGGGATAGGTTTGTCTGCAGAAAAAATGTCATCCACCCTTTCTGAATTGTTTTCTGTAGAATAAATTGTTTCATATCCATTATCCATCTCTCTCTCTCTAAAATTTTTGTGCCCAAATATATTCTTGTTAAAGTTGTTTGGCATATCGTTTTCAGAGACAATGGTAATAGGCAACATGGTAAATTGGTCAAACGGAGTCATTGTTTCCTTAAGTGGAGCATTAGTATCAATCTTTGTTGTGATATCTTTTTCCATAGTAGTAACAGGAACAATTTCAGAATATTTGGGAGTACCTATGGGTGTTGTGAAATCAGAAGGAGGAAGAATTGATTTCCATGGTAGGCCATATGATCCAGATGCAGTGTTTGTGAAGAACCCACCTGTGCTAATGACTTTATCAAGTGATGCAAAGCTTTGATCATTAGGCCTAGGTGCTTCTGGAAGAATTAGTATGGAATCACCTGCAAAGATTCCTTTTAAATTAGGAGGTGCTTGAGGTCTAGCCAAAGAAACATCATATTTAACAGAGAAAGGATGATCTTTCAATATACTTGCATCTTTGGAGAAAGTATCGCCTACTTCCAAAAAATAGCCTTTCTCTTCCACACTATTGTCACTCTTGGAGAGAGTATTGGGCTCAGTTGCTTTGGGAAGGATTTTCTCCATAGTTGGGATGAATACTGTTGCATCTGTAAAGTGACTTAATTCAAATTTAGCAGTTGGGTTTTCTTGATCAGATAGATTAGCTATTTTTCTTTTCACATAGACACTATTTTGAGAGTCTTCTCTAGGGGAAAATGCTCTTTGAGGCTTAGAATATATTTTATCAGTCTTAGTTTTATAAAGGTCAGGAGTCTCTCTACTCAGAGAGAAAAATGACTCAACTTCGCCATCTGTGGGATTTTCTGTGAAAGCAGTGAATACAGTTTGTGGAGCATTCCAGGCTAAGGGATTGGACTGAATGTCAGTTTGAGTTATTGTGATCTCCCCCTCTGGAACATCATCTCCACTAATGGCATCAGCATATTCAGTTGTTATCGTTAACATTTCTGATCCATCTAGTGAAGATTTGGATAAAGAGTTATATCTCTTTAGGTCAGGAGTTTCAGGATTTTCAGTTATGACAATAGGGATGAGCATGGCAGATGTTGATTGAGACATGAATCCTCTAGACTTAACATTTTCTTTAGGCAGTGTAGAATCACCACCTTCATAACTGCCTTCATTGGAGAGAGCAATGGAGTCAGCCATAATGCTGGTTGCCTTATTCATCGATGTGGAAAAGATTGAGGTCCTACTGTTTGCTTCTTCAATATTTTTACTGATGAAGGGCTGATCATCATCAGGAATGACATCGTCGATAATCATTTCTGTTTCTGCTCCAAAGGGATGATTTATTTTTTCATTTCCTAAATCATAAACTTGAGGGATAATGATGACATCATCTGCACTTAGAGTGTCCTGTCTCCCAGATAATATTTTTAGAAAGTCAGAGGAAAGTGTCTCACCTGCATCGATTGGGAAGTCCGTCATGATTCTCAGATGCGGAGAGTTAATGTTTTTGTTGTAATCTTTGAAAGTAGTGGCAACAATATCAGAGTCAGAAATTCCCTCTTTGCGAATAATAGTTTCGTATTTTTCTTTAGTTTCAACCTCAGGATGAGTTATTCGATATAGAAGACTTCTTGAAACCTCAGCATTAGAGGAAGGTGTATGAGGTATAAATTCATTGGGTCTATGAGTAAAGAAAGTAGTTTTTTTAATAGGGCTATTTTCTTCCTCCATTAGTTCAAAGGCATACTTACTTGAAATATATTCAGAATCAATTTCATCAGGTCCGGTGATGATCAAATTGATATCACCTGGGTTATTTTCCTTGGCCAGAGTAGGTCCAGGCCTAAGAATAAAAGAATTATCTACCAATGTATTTGTATATCCCAGTGATAGAGGAATGCCTGTTCTAGATGTATGGGAATAATCATCCATGTTTATGTCTTCAGAGGAGACAGAAGTGAATGAAGTCACAGGGATATTTCCTACATGAGAATTTGTTATGCTACCTGTAATAGTTTGGTCTTTTTTTGTTCCTAGATCAATTTGTTTATCAGTTTTGGATGCATAATTTTTGCTGAAAGCTTCTTTACCTAATAACACAGTGCCTTCCAGGGCAGGGTCCATTGTAAAGACAGATTCTTTTTCAGGGGTAACAGTATATTCTTTTGGGATATTTTCTTTCATTTCTGGATAAAGAATTTCATCATCAAAGAACACACCATGGTCAGCACCACTGTTACTGTTCATTACAATCATATTTCCTTGAAACTTTGGACTAAGTTTTCCAAGTAGAGGTTTTGAGACTTCAGCCATATAGGAATATGCAGGATTCCCAAATCCAGGTTGGTCTGCTGTGGTTTTGGTTGTTCCTCTGAATCTGGTGAAGTCATATACATCAGGGCTAATAGAATAATGTTTAGCAGCCGAATTACTGTCTTTAGGAACATTATCACTTGAAATAGATGTAATATAATTATACTGGTTGACATTTTCTTCCTGAATTGTATCTTCTCCTTCTGCCGTAATGCCTACCTCTTTTGGGAGATCTTCCTCATAATTCAGTGTTATGTCTTTAATGAATGAGTCTTCAGATTCATATCTTGGGATATAAAACGTGGTATCACCATCTCCTTGAGAGGCCATGGTGACAGCTAATGTCAAAGCTGCTGGAGTAGCCTTATCATGAAAAGCTTTTGGCATTATAATATCTGCCAAAGAGGTTTTCTTCACAGGATTTGTTGCTTGAGGATGAACAAAAGGGGCAAGAGATTCAATAAAGTTAGAGGCATCAGCTGTGAATAGAGTGCCATCATTTCTAAATGGTTCTACAGGGTTGGGGTTAGCATAATGCTTTGTGGAGATGATTCCATTTATTGGGGAAATGTTTAAGTCACCCACCTGCACAGGATTTTTAGCTACATCTATCATAATTTTGGTATCAGTGGAATCATTAATAACATTATTGCTCTTATGCATTCTATCATTAAGAAAAGAATTTGTGGTAGTAATGGGATTGATATTAGACATAGCATCATTAATATCAGTGGCAATTGTGAGAGTTTTGGTTCCAGCCTTGCCATAAGTACTTAGAGTTGTAACAAAGGCAAAGTCATTGCTTTTTTTTGGAGAGAAAATGCTAGGTGTTTGAGCATTAACTGCAGCTCTACCATCATTCTTTACACCAGTGACATCAATTACAATAAAATTGTCTTTCTTTGGAAGGTCAGGAGCACTGTTCTCAGTTTCACTATATCTTTCCAGGTAAATATTATCAACTAGGCTCATGCTGTTGTCCTCCAGATCAGGAACATCAAACGGAGTTACATAACCTTCAAGAATATCTGTGGCATCAATTTTTTCAGTATTGCTTTCTGCCATAAGGTCTATGGAGTTAGTAAAGGATATACTGTCTGGCCTTGCTTCTTCCTCATGAGTAGTGCTATCAGTCTCAAGGAGGCTTTTTGCATTTGATATGGCAATGGTACTCTCTTCTTCAGAGGCAGCGAAATCATATTTAGGATTTTGGATGTCGGCAGCACGATTAGAGGCAAAGAATGGTTTAAAGCTGCCAGTAGATGGAAAGAAGGGCTCAAGACTCTGGATTGCTTTGGAGTCTATCTGAAATTGGGGAACAGCAGTGGACTCAGACTGGAACTGGTGGGTAGTCATGAATACAGGTGCTGAGATGCTATTTTCTCCAGAAATAGACACCCATCCCTGTGTTATTCTGGAGTTGGGTGCAAAGCTGGAAATTGTGATACTGACAGCAGACGTGTCCTGCATAGCATCAGAGGAAGGTGAAGCATTATTTATCGGAGCCCCTGTTTGAGCAGAGCTGTCTACTCTACCCTCTTCATAATCAAAGCTTGCTGAAGTCTGGCTAGCTGAAGAGTTACGTGGTGCGTTATCCCCAAATGGGGGAAAGGTATTTATGCTAGCTTGAAGAGTCTCTGAGTGGTTTCTCTCTGGAAGAAATCCAGAGAGCCTTGTTACTGTATCAGTAGACCCAGAATAGCTATTTGAATCTTCTGTAGGTGCAGCATATCCTTGGATTGCTGATATTTGACTTGCTGTGTGGTTGTCTGATGAGGACAAAGGTGAAGTGGCAGAAAAATGTTGATTTGTCTGATTGTGTATTTCCTGACTCCCATTAAACTAAAAGGAAAGAAGTACATTTTTGTGAGGTTTCCTTTGCAGATTATATTTTACTGAAAACCTTTAATCAATAGTCAGAGTACTAAATTAATCAAGTATAGTAACATTCTGATGATCTCTGCTTTCTTTTTTATCCATTAGTTTAATCACTTTAGAAATACACAATATCAATGTGAGAAGAGACACCTGATATGTTAGGGTTAAGTACCCTCTGTACGTTTGAATTCATACGTCCCATGACAAACTTAAAAAAGGAATGTCTTACATGACAAAAAAAAATAGTATAGAGAAGCTCCATTAAATTGTATAAAATATGCATTATAACTTATTATGCATAAGATTCATTGTAAAAGAATCAAATTTATACATAAAAAGTAGAATATTAAAAGTATTATGTTTTATTTAGCAAAATATTCTTTCTAGCATTAAACCTGAGCTGGTTGTATGAATCCATTTTTTCCCCTCCATCTAATTTTTAATTGCATAAAAGTACTTTTATCCAAAATACTGGAACTTACTGGGAAGTAAATCATAAAATTCAAGAGAATCACAGTCAAGATTAGGCTCTTCATCTTGTCTTGTTCTTTCCTGTAAGTAAGGTGCAAAATTGTTCTCTGTTACTTTAACCCTTTGAGTTGTCATAAATGATAATATTAAAAATGTCAGAAAAAATTCCATTAGGTTCTAATATCATTAATTAGCATGCTGCTTTAATTAATAAGATGAAAACAATATCCAAGTCTTCAAGTGCATTGTTAGCAACAATAATAAATGCAATGGAGTACTTCATTTGTTAAAATCATCTTATCCCATCAGTGAGAATGGGAAGAATTTAGGCTGCTGAATATATTTTACAGAGAATCAAGGTGTAAACAATCTAAGTAACACATACATTCTGGACAGTGCTCCAGTGAGGACTTCACCATACAAATTTGCCTCTCTTTTCATGTTAATAATTATTATCCATTGGTTACATTATTTTCAGGGACTATTTAGATAAAAGTTAACCTATTGAAGTTCAGTCAGACTTTAAATTCTATCTTAGTAGATTATACAAAAGGGTTATAAGAGAGAATTGGGGTTTGAAAAAATAATGGCTCCAAACGTTAAATATTTATTCAAGTATTTACCTCACAAAGGAGTCGTTCGTTTCAGCGGCCTTCAAGCTTTAACTCGACCAAGTAAGCAATGCGTGAAGATGCCATCCACACCGAGAAAGCCTACATCTAATAAAGAAACACAGTTTCCTTGTTCTGCTTCCTTCTTTATTTCTATTCGGGAGAGAAAAAAACTTCATATATAAGGGGTTGCTTCTAAGTTAATCCCAATACAAAAGAAAGGCGAGGAAGTGTCTGCTGGCTTTTGTGCAGGTATCTCCCAGGCACAGAGAAAACCTATTAGCTTATCTTTAAATTCAAAGGGGCAAAGTTCGTATTTTAAATATTATGACACCCTCCAAAAATTAACTCTCTAGCATCTAGTGTCATTTCTCCAGTATTTTACTGTCTTTTAAAGTTATTCCTTCCTCTGCTTCCACAACAAAATTTTGATTCACTATAATAGCATTTAACATATATTGCCATTTATTAGTTTACATTAGGATTCCTTTTATTAGGCTGTGGGTTTCTTAAGGACAGAATTGTGTTCGGTTGAATATCTGAAAAATGTTTACAATATAGGAGAAGAATAAATTTTATAAAACATGGTTCGAACAATATTTTTCTTTTCTATATGATTTATAAAGACATAATGTTATTCTTCAGGCATCTATTTCCTTCAATAAACTCAACACTGGCTGATATAACTTATCTCGTGTTTCTAAAGCTAATTGTCTATTTAGGTGGACTCAATCTAAATACTTAACCCTTATTGTGGTACTAGCTGAAGTGATTCATTGGTACATACTCTAAAACCTCCATAAAAATCTGAATTTAAATGGCTATGACTTTCAGCCATTTGAATTCAAGCAAGGCATAAAACAACGATACTTTGATCAGACAACAGAGACTGTCTGAATTAATTGGCTTGATATCCCTCACCATTTCAAGACACTTAAACATTTACTTATTGGTAACTACAACTTTTTAAAAAAACTTGTATGCATCTTTCATATACAGTAATGATTTTGGCAGAAGGGTCTTGCTGGGTAGAAAGACAAATGAGGTCACACTCTTTGTAGTTGAATTTTTTCAGGCTCCCTCAATTTCCCCTAACATTTGTCTCATCTGAATACTTTTCTGTAGCTCACATTCTTTCATTATGCATTGGAATGAATACTGAAACCCCCAAATTATGTTGAAGACTGTCTCTAGATTATTCTTTTACTGATGTACAAGGAATCTATATACCCGATAATTATCTAAGGATCAAAAGAAATGTGTTAGTGATAGAATGAACAATTACAATGTTATCACTTTAGAAGCTCGAAAATACCATTCCTATGATGATAAATATTGTTCTTCAAGGGAATTAAAGTAATTGTGGGAAAGCCAGGGGGATAATACATACTTAAGGTTGGAATGCTCATTCAATTAGAGATGATATTTCGTTTCAAGTAAGCCGCCAGACTCAGACTCAGAATCCCTGGCTGGCACTAACTCATTTTCATAAGATTTAAGATAACTCAGAATTTCCGCCTTATGCTTTCCATAACCTGGCATAATAAAACCAAGGCTTTGTTTTTTGAAACATCTTTCATCTTTGAAATTCCTTTTTTTGTAGTCCAAGGAGTCCTAATCCATTGTCCCCCTTCAGTGAGGTGAATAATTCATTTATTTTTCTGCATGCTTTCCAGTTTATGATCTACTCCTTATTTCTGGAAATTGTCCTCTATAATGCACACACAGGCTAACACCAGTGCATTTTCATGTACTAAAGAAATCATACTGATGGAGGAGTTAAAGATTAGGAAATAGATTATTGGTGTCCAGCTGTGATTCTTATATGACAAAAATCAAGTCAACAGTCATAGTCCTAATTTCCACAAAAATTGTTCACTTTGTTTTATTGAATCTCCAGGCTTATCACTACCACATGTTTAATTGTTGAGAATGCATATCCATTCAACCACTATATTGTCTGTGAAAGACACTGATGGTAATATAGAAGCAGGAAATATAGTCTTTGCCATCTATTTTAGGAGAGGAAATGTACATGATAACTATGTTCATTGCCTTTTATTTATTCATTTATTGAAGTATCAATTGAACACTTACTAACTTTAAGCTTTAACTATAAACACTGAGTGACATAGAAGGGAACAAGATAGGCAAACTCTGCCCTATCAAGGACATAATCAAAGGACTGTAATTGTATAGTTTCAGCAGAGGAAGAAGTCACTGTTTTAGAAATGTCCTTGACTTTAAAATTTGGGTAATTTGAGTGTTGGAGATGAGTTAGGGAGGACTTGTTAGGTGTAGGGAAAGCATGAACAATTTAGAAATGAGGGTTCTCAGTGCTAATTTCGATTAAGAAGAGGGAATGTCTGATTTCCACCCTTCTCCCTAACATCGACCCCTTTATGGCCTAGGGTCAAGAGTAAGGTCAGCAAAGATCTAGAGGAAGCCCTGATCACTCTCAGAGTGAATCTGATCCTTCTCCAGGTCACTCCTCTCACAAGGCAGAATCTCATCCCCCTTGAATAAGACTGGCTCTTTCTAGGCCTCCAAGTCTCAATAAGCAAGAATAGTTACAAGGCCCCAGGACTTCATCCCCTCTCTTAGCCCCAAACTCAGCACCATTATCTGCCTTGAGATCATCAGGGTTAAACTTATTACTGTTTATTTCAGTCACCATATAAAGGGTCACACTCCTCTCATCTCGCACAATATGTCCCCCGTGTTTCTCTGCAAATACTCTGTTCTATACTCAGTTCAACTTCCCACCAACTTCTGAAGACCTTCCTCCTTGTCCTCAAGAATTTACAATATCCAAAGTCTAAATCTCCCTAATTTGAAGACACTAATTTATCTACAGCCATTTTAAGTCTTGACTCTTTTGTTTTCCATACCACTAGATCTAGAGGTAGGTTAGATCTTTTTCTTGCTTTTTATTGATGCTTCAGACCATTTGTGTCTCTCCCCACTTAACTTCTACCACATCTTTTCATGTGCTATGGGGTGTTTTTATATCTTCTTTGGAGAAATATTCAAGTTCTTTATCCATTTTATTTTTTGTTGTTGAGTTGTAGTAGTTCTTTATATATTCTGGGTATTAAACCCTTATTAGATAGATGGATTACAATTATTTTCCCCTGTTCTGTATGTTGTCTTTTAACTTTCTTGATTCTGACTGTGGGCATTTCTTTATTAGAAGGTTTTTGATTCCTGATTCAATTTCTTTACTTGTTATAAATTTATGGAGATCTTCTATTTCTACTTTAGTCAGTTTAGCTAAGTTGTGTGTTTCTAGGAATTTGCCTATTTCCTCTAGATTATCTAATTAATTAGCATACAATTGCTCACAGTGTTCTCTTATAATTCTTTTAAATTCTGTGAGTGGTAATGTCTGCCCTTTTCATTGTGGATTTTAGTTATTTGCATCCTCTCTCTTTTTTTCTTTGCTAGTCTAGCTAAAAGTTTGTCAATTATATTAATCTTTTCAAAGAATCAACTTTTCCTTTCACTGATTCTCTCAATTACTTTTCCCTTCTCTATTCATTTATCTATGCTTTAACCTTTATCATTTTTCCCTTTTATTAATTTTAAGTTTACTCTTCTTTTTCTAATTCCTCCAGAAGTGAAGTTAGGTTATTTATTTGAGATCTTTCTAATTTTAATATGAGCACTTGTATTAAATATCCCTCTGAGCACTGCCTTTACTGCATTCCATAAGTTTTGGTATGTTGTGTTTTCATTTTCATTGGTCTCAAGATATTTACTAATTTTCCTTGTGATTTCTTCTTTGATTCATTGGTTAAGAGTACATTTTTTGATTTGCACATATTTGTGAATATTCCAATTTATCTTCTTTTATTGATTTCTAGCTTCATTCCATTGTGGTCAGAGAAGATGCTTTGTATAATTTCTTTTTCTTAAATATTTTTTTTTATTTTTAAAAGATACTTAGAATACATAAATGTTACATAAAAATATAGGGAATTCCCATATGCCCTTCTCCCTACATCTCCCATGTTTTCCCACATTAACAACATCCTTCATTAGTGGGGTACATTTGCTACAATTGATGAAATAATTTTGGAGCATCGCCACTAAGCATGGATTATAGTTTACATTGTAGTTCACACACTCTCCCACACAATTTTCTAAGTTATGGCAAGATATGTAATGTCCCCTATCTGTTGTAATGTCTTTCAGGACAACTCCCAAGTCCTGAAAATGCCTCCATGTTACACCTGTTTTTTCCTCTCCCTGCCCTCAAAACCTCCAGTGGCCACTGCTTCCACGTCAATGATATAATTTCTTCCATTGCTAGAATCACAATAAGTCTATATTAGGATTCCTGATAAGTCTACTTTAGTCCATAGTTCATTCCCCAATCCTGAGGATTTTGGGATGGTGATGCCCACTCTACCTCTAACTGAGGGGGGGGCTTTCTCTTTTTCTGTGTGTTTTTTTGGTGACTTAACATTTGGTCTATTATGGGGAAGGATCAATGTGCCGTTGAGAAAAATGTATATTTTAAGGTTGAGCTCATTTATAGTATTGTTCAAATGCCCTATTACCTTATTGATATTCTGTCTTGATTTCTACCCATTGATGCAAGTGGTGTATTGGAGTCTCCATCTATTATTGTAAAAGTGTCTATTTCTCCCTTCAGTTTTGTCAGTGTTTGGGGGGCTCATATATTTTGGGGTTTTGTGATTGGGTGCTTATATGCTTATAATTGTTATATGTAAAATGTATTGACCATTTAAAAAGTATATAATGTTTTTCTTTGTCTTTTGTTACAGTTTTTTGACTCAAACTCTATTTTATCTAATATTATTATAGCCACCACAGGTCTCTTTTGGTTAATATTTGCATAGAACTTTTGATCTGTCCTTTCACTTTCAACCTGTTTATGTCTTTGGGTCTAAGGTGAGTCTCTTGTAAACAACATGTAACCATTATGCCAATCTGTATCTTTTGATTGCAGAGTTTAATAGATTTGCTTTCAGTGTAATTATTGGTAAGGCAGGCCTTCAGCCATTTTATATTTCGTTTCTTAGAATATCATATATCTTTTTGTCCCTCTTTTCTATCATTGCAGACTTGCTTTGTGTATGGTTGATCTTTTGAAATAGAGCATGTTGATCCCTTTCTCATATTTCTGTTTCTGTATATATTTTAAATATTTGTAGTTGCCATTGGGTTTGCATTTAATAACCTAAATCTGGAACCTACTAGTTTGAAATGATGCCAATTTAACTTCAATAGTCTCTGCTTCTGTATCCCTCTGTTCCCCCTCCTTATGTTGCTTTTGCAACCTATTACTGCTGTGTATTTTGTGAGTCCAATACATAGAAATGTGGTTGTTTTTCAGTTGTATTCTAAATTTTATAGGAAAGAAAGAGTAGAGTTACCTACTGAGAATACATATCCCAAGTATGGCCAAGAGCTGTGTAAAGCAACACTTTCCCACTAAACTGGTAGGGTTCCATCAGACCAAAAAAGACTTGGAAAAGTCTATCTTGGTGAGTAATGAACATTTATTCAGGGGGCTTACATGGGGCCCTCATGCTCAGTGGTGGGAGGCTGAGAAGTCCTGAGCCTAGCTGTGGCCTAGTCCTCATCCTTGATGGTGGGAGGAGAGATGGCACTTCCTAGGCTTGACATCTGCACACATTGTCAGAGGAGGGGGATCTTTAATGGGGCATGTTTAGTTGCACCTGGGGGGTGGGGAGGAGCTGCTTTCCAAGTAGTGCAGTGAATTACTCACAGTCCAAAAGGACAATAAATACAGGAAGCAGATTCTAAAGGAACAGATGTTGTAGGCAGGAAAGGGTTATTGATATAGGGACAGATTAGGCAGTTTGGGGAAAACAGATACCATGGCAGGCTTCCGTAATAACAAGTTAAACACTTCAGTACAGAATCTGTTGATCAGTTACCAGTTCACAACTAGTTCCTGAGGCTTGGCTTTTTAACTATTCAGAAATGCTGCTGCAATTTGGGGAGGAAGAAAGAACTAGAAGTTTTGGGGGAGAAAATGCAAACTCATATATGGTACAAGACATCACTAGCAGGATTTGTATTTACCCATGTAGTTACTTTTACCATAGATCTTTATTTCTTCATGCTACTCCAAGCTGTTATATATTGTCCTTTTCTTTCAACCTGAAGAACTCCTTTTAGGATTTCTTGTTGGGCAGGTCTCTTGGTGACGTACACTCTCAGTTTTTGTTTATTCATTGATTTCTTAAACTCCTGCATTTTTGAAGGACAGTTTTGCCAGATAACTGGCTGGCAGCTTTTTCTTTCAGTACTTTAATTATGTTGTTCCACTGTCTTCTTGACTCCATGTTTTCTGATGAGAAACATCATTTAATCTTATTGAGGATCCCTTGTGTGGAGGTTCAAAACTCTACGCATCCCAGAAAATCATTTTCTTGAATCTAATCTATTCCTCTGGGTGTAAACTTATTGTAAGTAGGAACTTTTGATTTGGTTATGTCAGTTAAGGCATGGCACACGGTGGGTCTTAAACCTCTTACTAGAATCCTTTATAAGAGAATGAAATTCAGATGAAAGGAGAGAAAGCCACCATGACACTTTGGAGTTCTTTTATGAATCCCAAAAAGAAAAATATTATGCTTTTGAACTAATCCATTCCTGTGGGTGTGAGACCCTTTTGATTGGATGACAGGAGTGAGGCATGACTCAGGCTGAGTCTCTGCCTTCTTACTGAGTCTTATATAAATGGAGGCAGAGAAAGAGATACACAAGAAAAAGGTGCTCTGCTATTTTTATCCTGCCCTATGAGAGAGGACTCAAGGATCACTAGCAGCCAAAGCTTAAACACAAAGCCCCCAAGAGTCTGGGCCCATGGAACAGCTCAGAGTTGAAGAGATGAGCCATATGCCTGATAGCCCACAGCTGAACTCAGGAAGAAAGTGGAACAGCTGAGACTGAGAGAGGATGCCTGGAAAGAGACAAGCCTTTGTCTGGTTGTCGACAGCTGAGCTCTAGGAGATGGTAGATTCTGGAGTAGAAGGCAGGGACCTTGGCAGAGCTTGGCCACCATCTTTGACATGTGGCACAACACCAGGATCACTAGTAGCTGACTTTGGTGAGAAAGCATCTCTGATGGTGCTTTGATTGGGACATTTCATGGCCTCAGAACTGTAAGCTTTTCCCCTAAATAAAATCCTCATTATAAAAGCTAACCCATTTCTTGTACTTTGCATTGGCAGCCATTGAAGCAAGAAGCTGAAAGTTATAAAACCCTGTAGAGACCAACAGACACCACCATGTGCCTTGCCGTGTGACAAAGGTGTCCAGGATCACTGGCAGCTGGTCTTCAGGGAGAAAGAACTACCTGATGATACCCTGATATGGACATTTTTCTCAGCTTCAAAACTGTAAGCTTGTAAACTAATAAATTCCCACTGTTAAAGGCCAATCCATTTTATGGCATCTGCTTTTGGCAGCCTAGCAAACTAAAACTATTGTATATGACAAATTACTTCTCTTGCTGTTTTCAGAATTCTCTTTATCATTGGCATTTGATATTTGGATTGCTATGTCTGGAATAGGTCTAGGTGGGTTTATACAGTTTGGAGTTTGTTGGACCTCTTGGATGTGTATATTCATGTCTTCTGTCAATTTGGGGGATTTTTCAGCCATTATTTCTTCAAATATTCTATCTGCCCCTTTTACCTTCTCTCCAAGGGGACTCTCATAATGCATATATTGGTGTGCTTTATGTTGTCCCATGGGTCCCTTAGGCTCTGCTCACTTTTTTCCATTCTTTTCTCTGCTTGTCAGACTGTATGATTTTGATCATCCTGCAATCTAGTTCACTGATTCTTTCTTCTGCCTGTTCAAATTTGCTGTTGAATGCTTCTAGTGTTTTAATTTCTAATTTTGTGTCTTTCATCCCCCAAAGTTCTGTTGGTTTCTTTTTATAATTTCTAATTCCTCTTTTTGTCCATGCATTGTCTTCTTAATTTCCTTTAGTTCTATTTTTCCATGATTTCCCTTAATTCATTGAACTTATTTAGAAGATTTGACTGAATGGCTTTGATTAGTTGTTCCAATGTGTGTGTTTCCTCTATTATTCAATTTGTTTACATGATTGAGCCATCTCTTCCTATTTCTTTGTATTACTTGTGATTTTTTGTTGATGTCTGGGAATTTGATTTTTTTTTTAATGTACTATCACTGAAAGTCAGTTTCTACCTGTTATAGAAGGTTTTGGTGTAAACCGACTGTTTGTTAAGGCTCTTCTTCAATGCTTGGCCCAGTTTATACTGAACCTTTAGAACAACAGCCTGTAGTTAACAGTTCAGCTTTTCTCAGATCTCTCTGAGCCTGTGTCTTGCCCTGAGTGTGTGCAGTAACTTTCAAGATTTACCTACTGTATGCAACAATTTACCTTCCAGGAGAGGATTTCCTTTCCCTAGTTCCACCTCACAGAGTCTTGGGATGTCATATTTGTTTTTATGCAGTTTTTTCCTCCTGACAGCTGCAGTCAGCTTAGCTCCACTCCTATACTCTGGCTGCCATTTCATTCCAGCTTTTCTTATGTCCTCACTTTCACTCAGCAGTTCTGCTCCCCTCTTCCACAAAGTTTGTCTATGTCTGGTAACTTCCAGCATAGGGGATGCAGATCTACACCCTTAGGCCATCCTCCACAGAGCCAGATAAAGTCAAAGTTCAAAGATACCCAAGAGTTTTGTTTAGGTGCACCAGAAATTAGACACTAATGACCCAGGCTGGGAATGTGCATGGCTTGCCAAAATGCCATAGTGTGTCAGTTTTGCTTCAGGTAACCATTCTGAATGCATACTGGTTGTGGTGGTTTGAGACTGGATATATGCAGGAAAATCATGTTCTAAAATCTGGTCCATTCTTGTGGGTATAAACCTACTGTATGTAGGGCCTTTTGATTGGGTTACTTCAGCAAGAC
Organism: Chaetophractus vellerosus; assembly: GCA_004027955.1. NCBI lineage: Eukaryota > Metazoa > Chordata > Mammalia > Cingulata > Chlamyphoridae > Chaetophractus > Chaetophractus vellerosus. The sequence goes on along the minus strand of PVKH010003033.1, from coordinate 319 downwards.
ATGGCCCAGGATGGGTCTTAATCCTCTTACTGGAGTCCTTTGGAAGAGAATGAAATTCAGATGAAAAGAGAGAAAGCCATGGAAGACAGAAGCTGAAATCAAGGAAACCTGGAAGAGAAGGGAGAGACCAGAAGACTCTGCCATTTGCCTTGCCATATGACAGAGGAGTCCAGGATTGCTGGCAGCCAGTCTTCAGGGAGAAAGCATCTCCTAATGATGCCTTGATTTAAACGTTTTCACAGCCTCAGAATTGTAAGCCTGTAAACTAATAAATCCCCTTTGTAAAAACCAACTATTTTTGGTATATTGTTTTTGGCAG